>JACDJE010000086.1:2820654-2845686 GCA_016647715.1 Pavo muticus | reverse complement strand
AAAAAAAAAAAAAAAAAGAGTTTTGGAAACATAAAAATATATGGAATAATTAAACAAGAACAAGGCAATGTTTGAGTTTTTCCACATTGCTTATACTATTACCTTACTCTTCTTATGCTATACTCTGCTAATTTGGAAGTAATATATAAATCATACTTACATCACTCAGCATTCTACATTGACTCAACAAGAGGATTGAAGAGAAAACGTGGGAAAAAATATTTTAATAAAATCCAAAGAAAAGATTATTATCCATGCTTCCAGGAGCAGGGCAGCAATCTCCTTGCTTTTCCTTGATTATTCTGAAAAAAATACACTTAAAGGAAAATGCACGTATATTTCCTTAAGCAGCTGCTTGATAAAGGTCTGTTTTAGCAGTGTAACCAAAGAATTAGCTCATTAAAATGGCCATTGCGTCCATTGATGCAGCAGTCTCACTACTCCAAATGTTGCGGTTTGGTTCATTGATGTTTCTTTACTGTATTTGTCCTTTCTGTTCCTCTTTCCTAGTAAGACTTTACCTAAAGGACCTGCACTTACAGAACTAAAAACATACCTTTGGTAGCAACCCAAGTTCTGCTACCCAGACCCATGTTAGCAGCAACGCATGCAAGTAAGCCTTGAATGCAGCAGGTGGGTGCCAGAGGGCCCATGTCCCAGCAGGTGAAACTGAACTCACAGGATCCTGCATATGTGCATGGACATGCCTATCTCTAGCACAGCCAAGTGCTTCATGCAGGTGTGCATTATAAATATACTCTTTTTATAGCTGCAGCTCTGCTAGCCACCTTTTCCCTCCCCCTTACACACTTCTGTTATTTTCAGAGAGTGCAGTCAAGATGGATTTTACACTTCTTGCTCTGGAGGCACTGAGGTTCTTGCTCCTTTGAAGCTTGCTTGCCCAGAGCTGCTCACTTGCAGAGCTGCGATTAAAATAGCTCAGGCACTCATGCTTGCTTATGGAACACTCAGGGCTGAAACTTCCGTTTTTCACAGAAATGTAGCACAGCATGAAGCGAGTGCCCTGGCAGCAGGTGCTCTGCCTGGGCCCTCTGCTGTTGGAGCCAGGTGTTCTCATGGTGACTGATAATTTTGCTTATTTAATAATCGAAGCCCATTATGAGATGTTAATCGAAGTTAATGAGAAGTTAATCGAAGGCCCTGATGAGATTTGCAGATGTAAATCTCACTCTAGCTGTGCGGATAACTACTGAAGGGCACACGCATGGGTTAGACCAATGAAAGTTTGTGCAAAGAATGTGAAAATTGCCCTCCACAGGCAATCCAGCAGAGGCTTGCTGGAAACGTGCCCCATGCAGCCACAAAGTAGTGAAGGCACCGCAGAGAAGCATCTGCTTGTAGACCGGGAAGGCATCCGAGAGGTGAACATCGCCCCAGCACCATCCCCAGCAGCATCAGGTAACTCACATCTTGAAGCAGTTGAATCCTGGCAACCAGCCACCGTGGCAATTGCTGACATGGCAGCTGCCCAACGGGTTGGCAAACAAGCTGTGCTACCTAGTAAAGGTGGTCTGTAACTACAGGGTAGCGAAAATTATACTGGAAACTTTCTGAGCACTTTAAAGTGGTCGATTTAAAACAGGACCCTGCCCACTAAAAGTGGTCCTTTCTGAAGGCCTCACTGTACTTACCAATGGTTTGTCCAGAAAAAACAGTGTTACATGCATTCTGTGTGGGCTGGGAGGAATGTTTTCACACTAATATTTATGTGGCATGCAAAGATCTAACAGCCATCCAGAGGGCTTTCAGGCAATATTTCATTTAAATATATGCTACAGAGAACTCCCAGCTAAAAGCATGTGAAATGGCAGGATCTGCGGGGGCAAGCCAAGCCACGGAGAGGATGCCGATAGTGGAGACAGCCTCTGTATGGTGAACCACCAGCTGTGAAGAGATAGGCTTTTTTGATAGGAATTTGAGCTATGAAAAGATTTAAGGGGAAATTACCAACTAGTCTGGCATTCAAATGCCAAAATACACAGTCAGACTCTTGGCCATACAAGCTCTTCAAAGGGAGAAGGGAAATGGCAGGACTTCTCTGTGTAAAGCTCGGCCTCTTAATGTACACAGGAAATCATCAGTGAAACACTAGCCCTTAATCAGGTTAAAAAGAGGCCGTGAACTGAATTATTACACTAAGAACTTCATCTTTGGAGAAGAGGAGAAAGAACCAAAGGATGTTTTACTTCTTTACCCATCAAAATTATTATTATTTTAGGATGAGTCCATTATGTATTTTTGGCTATATTTTCCTCTAATATAGTTTCTTAAGGCAAGGCAGAGACAGCCAGAACCCAAGGCAAACTGTGAGGTTATTATGGAACAACTTTTCCTCCAAAAGGTTTCTACCCAGCTTACCCTGCAGAAGGCCTTCCCAGAGGGACTCCAGTCTGAGGCTCCGGAGCCTGCATGTTCTACCACAAGAGCCATTTCCTTTGGCTGTGCTCATAATGTTTATGTAAATCATCACCTGGTTTGTCTTCAGAGCTAGCCAGATTTCTAGAAATATGTAAGAATATGTAAAAGAGACAGTTATTTCTTATTTCCAACTACAAAGCTACAAAAGAATAAAAGAGAGAAAAAAGACCCAAGAAGGAATGGTATCTATGAACAGAATCTCTTCTATCTTGAGCTTACATGTAAGAAAATAGTTCAGAATAGAATAATTTCATACAAGATTAAATGTACCAGATAAAGGGAAGCAAAAAAAAATTAAGATTCTATAAGAATACATATAGATTTCAGTTAGAAATAGTAGATGAAGAATTCACTGATCCATTATTTATGAGACTCTGGATATTGTTATTAAAGAAGATGAATATTACAGCCATCATGGATTTATAAGTTTAAGCATTTCCTTAAAGATTTTAATAAAATCCTAGTTAACTAATTTAATTAGCTTGTCAGGAAGTTCCTACTCTTGGATTGGAGCAATTGTAACTATAATACGCATTACAATTCACAAATGACTGAGGGTGAATCGCTCATTCTTGACGCACTTGCTAATATAGCACTTTATTTTAAAGCAAGCTGTTAGTAGACAGGCTAGAAAATTCCTTTGATACATGTGCCAGTAGGATGTACTGTAGGTAACATGCCTCACAGACAAGGGGTTTAGACTGAAGCTTAATTAACTAATGCCCTAAGGCTCTTCGTGCTTCAAGATAAAGCTGTTGGCTGAACAGAAAGGGCACGTGGGAGCATTCATCCTCTCTGCCAGACCTCAGTAGATGCAATACCACCACAGCTAGAAAAGGCTCACCAATGGACAGTCTCGTGGGTGCTGATCCCTAACATGCATGAGAATGAAGGGATAAATCCTTCCTGGAACCAGTGTAGGGGGATGATTCCAGTTCACCTGACTAGTTCAGAAAGGTGCCATGAGTAAATAAATAGCCTGGTCATCGGGGATACATTGCAAAGCACTGCAGGAAAGTAGTTAGAGGACCACAAAAACTATGTTGGTACTCCTATGGCAACAGACTGAAGTTATTTTAGCAGTGTTAAATATTTTCTGATTCCAAGAGCAAAAAAAAGAAGTGCCAAAGCAATGTGCCAGTGACAATAATGTGTGGTGTAATGTTGCGGATGAAAAACCTTCCGCTGGGTTTGACCCAGTGTAAACCACCTCTGTAGAAAATCCCTGAGTCTACTGCAGTAATATTCAGCATTAACTGGCTGCATCTGTGCCTTTTATCTAAGAAGTAATACCTGCCACATGAATCCCAATAAATATTAAATTATGTCTACGCTTAAGGCAGAGTCCTTAGCCTTGACTTAAAGCATAAGTCACGTCTTTAAATCACTTCAATGAATTTGTAAATCCCATCCTTAACATTTTTTGCAAAACATATATATGTACATCTATATATACATTTCAGTATGCTATTTAACACCATACTGTGATTCTAGCCAAGCCTTGAAATCCCACGCAAGGCAGATTATGTTCAGTGCTCTGCCTGTTGACATATTTTTCTCCTCTATGTACCTTACAAGCCAATGCCTGAATATAGCCCTAAAAGCATATGGTTAGTGTGCACTCAGGAGGCCACATTCAATATCCTGTCACCCATAATATTGAACTGATTGATTCTACCAGGATCATTAATAATAGCATGATTTCAAAGATGTTTCTTTACTTAAAGGGGTTTTTTTAATGGTATAGTTGTTATGGCAACTGCTTCCTGCCACCTCTGCTGCCAAAAGCCACAATCTGGCCATGAAAAAGAGCTCCTCCATCCAAACACATTTTTCAGTGGACAGCAGCATTCCCTGGCTGGAGCACACTTTTCCTTTCCCTTCTGGCAAACTGGAAGCCAAACAAAATCTGTAACTAATGTGAGCAGAGAGTGAGGAATTAAGTGAACTTCTTACATATGACTTTGTGTTTGTACACGTACATATAAGGAAGAAAAAAATCAGGGAGGGATAGGAGAGGGCAAAAAAAGCCAGCCGCCTCCTAAGGGCTGTACAGTGAAGGGAAATGTTTTCCTTTCCTAGAGTACATGTTTGGGATTCAAACTCTCTAAAAGTCTTGGCATAACAGTAATTAAAAAGTTGGTGAGTTACCTCCCCTTCTCTCTCAGTTTTATTCTACCTTAGAGGTCAGTGGCAAGATTTTTTAGGTCTGCTGTGCTTCCTGTATGATGATCAAAGTTTGCTTTGCGACTTTGAAAATAAAGTATTTCTATTATTTACTACTACCGAATCTCTGCTACTGTGAGCTGGCCTTTCTGGTCTTGACACTGAATAATTCTTGTTTCCCATTTGAAAGCATGGCGAAGCCTTTAAAAAAGCTTTGAAATTATCTTTATGGACTATATTTTAAAATATTATTTTTCCTCCCTCAGCTTAATTCCAGTGCAGAGTTGTATGTAGCTTGCTTGTCTTTCCATTGTCCATTGGCTGTGACCTTCTGCCCACTCAGAAAATAATTAGTGCACTTTCCAGCTAATAGTTGGATGATAGCATCATCTCTTGCTATGAGAAAACATTGTAACAGGCCAGCAGATGGTCTTTCAAGCCCCTGTACAGCGAATGAATATAAATATGCAGGAATATCAAAATATGAAATGAATCGAGAATCATGATAATGGTGAGATCAATAATCACTTACAAACAAGCAGTTAGACTCAGTCTGGAAGGTTTAGGTTGTTGTTATTTTTGTTTGTTTGCTTAACATAGTGCCATCAGCATGATACAAGCCACTTTGAGATTTTTAGCTTGGAGTGAGAAGATAAGGCTTGAGTTCCGGTACTAATTAGGCTTTGCAGTCATTGTTGTCATTAATAATTTCCACCATGGTAGTTTCAGCCTTCAAGATATTTTGCAAGACAAATTGCAGAAGCACAGTGTAGGCAGCATAATCACTCAGAAGTGCATACAGTACACAAACCTGAAATTACAAAAAATAGAGGGGAGAATAAAGTAACTTCAGAGACAGGGGTCCAACCTAAGCTTGTGATGTCAGTATTGCTACAGTTTTGCTTCCAAGACCAACGGTGGGACTGTGGCACCTACTATTCTGTGTCAATGCTCTTTTGACTGATTAGGACACTTTCTCTCCCCATGAGGAACCTACTTTACTAAGAATTTTGCCTTCAAAAAGATTTTCACTGCCTCCATGAAAGGGAGGCATTAAATAGCTATGTTAGGTATCTTAGCTTCCTTTATACAATTACCATACAGTGTTGTTGCAACAGCAGTTCAGGGTATTGAAAAATTTCTTCCTATTGGTTAGTTTCATAGCAGCAGTCAACAAGAGCCTTCCTTACATGTTCTTAGCATACACGTGTTATGATTCTTAGGAAGATGGATGGCTACAGGTGGAGTTACGTGAGTTTGCTGTGCTGAGCAAGTCCAAGAAAGAGGAAGGATTACATCAACAGTGATGTCTGCAGATTGCTTTTGTCTCCAATCCCCAGATTTGACCCAGAATGCATGGCAACAATATACAGCAGCAGAAAGAAAACAGAAAAGGTAAAACATGTATGTTTGATCCTACAGTTTACTTTCTTATATGAATTGTTAATACTGCAAAACAAAATAAAATTCCTATCCCCGAGGTTTCACTGTTAAGTTCATTGCTTGGATTTTCTCCCAAACAAGTTATGCTAGTTTGATCCAGAACTAAGCTAGCTGAAAGAAAGGGCTGCCATTCAAAACTTAACCAAATATCCCCAAGTTTCCCATAACTCTGAAGTCGAGCTGTGAGATTTTAGAATTCTCCTATGCTTACACAGGTCAAATGGTGAGTGACAAAGAGGCACGAGAAGATATCATTACCATTGTTTCCCAGAGGAAGCAACTGGAAGACATAAAATTCATAGCTATCCCGTTTTAAGTCATGCAGCGAGTTCTACTTGCACAGCCAGAAACGTACCATGGATTGCTAGACTCCCAAACAGCAATACAAAACTACTGTTCTTCCCCTATCAGGATTTTTACAGCTGCTTTCAGTGTCAGATTGACCCTCCCGGTTACTTTTTTTTATTCCAGTCTCCTCTTGCAACTGCATCCGCAAAAGCAGTTCCCTGTTGCAGATGGGAGCACTAGTTCTGCCTAAAGCAACTCTTAAAGTGTCTTTAAATAGTCAACCCTGGCACCTTTACGAGCTAATGGAGAAAAGCAGACACTTGGAAGGTGCGATACATGTGGCTTTTGCCACTGACATAAGGATGAGACTAACTGTGCTCATGTTTCTCTCTGTTGACTATAAAGGGAGTAGAAAGTTGTCTCTAGGTTATTGGATGTGGAGGAAGCTTTCACCTTTGATCACATGAATCCATCCCTGGCCTCCGACTGCTCTACAGGCTGCTTTATGGTTCAATGGTTGACTTTTATGTAAGTTGCTCTACAAAGACAAACACTGCTGTCATAAATTATTCCAGTGGCATGTTCTCTGCCAAGAGTGTATCAGACTGTTCCACTTCTTAATTTTTGAGTCTAAATATACACAACTGTAGCAACTTTTTCATAGTCTTTCAAAAATCAAAAGTAAAAATATCTTTGACATTGGGGTCCTCTCATGGACTTTGCAATCTGTATCTGAAATAGTCTTTATAAATGCTTTTCAACAGAGAGAAAACGGGCACTTCACACGTACTATTCACTTTACCCTACAGTACATGTCCATGATAAATTAGATGACTTGTACATTAAAAATGTGTACTTCTTTCCAGTGACAAAGGGACATGGGTTTCATATGCAGACAGCTCCAATGCAAATGCAGGCTGGATGTGGCTCTGGGCAGCCTGGTCTAGTGGTTGGCAACCCTGCCCATGGCAGGGGGTGTGAAACTAGATGATCATTGTGGTCCTTTTCAACCCAGGCCATTCTACGATTCTATGATTCTATGAAATGTCTGAAGTTGACTAAGATTAATCTCATTCTAGGTCTCAAAAGGATTGAATGAGCTTGGGAGCAGTATCCTGTTTCCGAAGAGTTTTCAAGTAAAAACTCAGTTTCAAATGCTATAATTCTTTCCAAAACTTGACTGGATGAAGGAAGGTTTGTTCTGCAGCATTTTTTTCAGTGAGCTACCATTGTGAGAATTCATAATGTTCCAGTTCAGGCTTTCTGCCTCCCTGTCATCCCACCCCCTTACCTCCTCTAGCTCTTACTTCACTGCAAAGTTATCTCTAAGCTTATGTAAGAAACTATACATCCTCTGGTGTAGAAAATACCTGCAGTGAGTTCAAAACTCCTCAGAATTTACATGTTATGCAAATTGCAATGGCTGTCAGAAAAATGCTTTGCTCCCCGCCTCCTTTAAAATATATTCCTGAGGAGTGATCTCATGTATTTCCTGTTACTTGCAGAATTTTACCTAATAAGACATTGTTTAAAATCAAATTGTAAAGGATTTTGAGACACATAAATGTATCTGCTTCATTTAGTCCAGGTATACTATACTTAAATACTATGTTACTACAAACCTCTTAAGGTTAATTACTAATATACATACATATATTTTAGCACTGACTATTGCAGCCTAGTCCTATCACAGTACTCCTACTACACATTTAATACTAGTAAGCCCTTAATGTCAACAATCTATGGTAAAATGTAACCACACATTACCTGAAAACTCCATGGTGGCTTTTAACACAGTTTTGTGCAGAATCTCCTTCTTTCAGCGAGTAAACCTCACTTTACTACAAAAGCAAAGAGAACCCAGCTCCTCACCTATTCATTCTGTGTACTTCTCCTATCTCTTCTTTTTTTGTCATTTTTACCCACGGTGAATAAACATGACCAAGCCAGTTAGTGTTTCCATGTCTGTGCACAGCTTTTCCGCAGGTGCTACTAAGCTCTATTGAATAAATTCCAGTTCATTTCCTTATGAAAACCTCAACATCCACACCAACAAAACCAACTTGTTTTATTATTATAATCAAATGATTATATGAGTCAAATGCCTTTCTCGAGCTGTCAAAAGAAGAATAAAAATAATATATCCCCAAACATAAAATCTTGACTTTCTACTTCTGAGCTGATATAGTCAATCTAAATGCCTTTAATTTCATTAGTGTATAGAGAACTCGGTGTTTCTGAGGCATCCATTCTGGCTGTGGCAGTAAGAAATGCAGGAGTGAGCAAGATACTAAAGACTCACAGAAGGACAGGCTTTGGAAAATGAGGTGAAAGAAGTTTTTGTACCCAGGCAGACTTCCTTCAATTCCCACATCTGTCCCAGTTCCTGGGATGTTTCTTTTTATCCGTCTACCTTAGCTGTGGGTTAACAGGCAACCACACTTAAAAGAGAAGCCTCATAACACACAGGAATCAAACATACGTGGAAGGCAACGAGTTTCTCAAATCCTTTTGGTGCCCAAATTATTTCTGCCCGAAGCAAAGGTGGTGTTCTTGAAGTTGTGTTGTTTACTATTAACAATGTGGTCTTTGATTACAATCATGAAACTGAAATCATAGAAAAAGCTAACTCCAGGATGTCAGGTTTCCTCCCCCAGCACTTATTCTGAACACTCTTATCTTTAGGGCTTATTGTAAATTAGATAACAATAAGAGTTTTCATAGGTTGATAAATACGAAAGGGATTTTTTCCTCCTTCAACTATTCCATCCTAATCTAGAAGGTGACTAGTAGAAACACGTCTTGTTCTTCTCACCAGAGACCTACTACACTTACTTGAAAATCAAAATCATTGGCCCTACTGTTTAGAAAGGTAGTGACAATAGGCCAGAGTTTGACCTTGCTAACACTTGCTATTCCATGTGGCTCTGTTTGCATTGGTGAAATGACTTCACATTGCACTCACACAAATAAGAGCACTTCTGCCCCAATAACCACGTATTTACCAAAGTCAATATATAGTGGTGGCATCAGTAGCTCTGAAATAATCAAATATTTTAACTGCAGTGCCTCACTCCTGAGTAATTTTAGTGCAGTTATGCTGTTCATCAAATGTCACATTGTCATGTTTACAAAAATATGAATGCTTTCATATGAGTCTAGAAAAGTAATATTTACAGTGCAAAGTTTATCTGCTTTTATAAATGTGTTCTCCTCAATTTTCCTGTTGGTCTAACATAGAATTATCTAAGAGAATTTCTACTTTTGCACACAAAATTACAAAATTTAGCTAGCAAACGATTCTTAGTGAGTATTCTTAGAAATCTGTGTGTGCATGCGAGGATGTATACCCATGTATCAGGTGGAGTGACTAAAGGTTGTTTAGTGCCATCTTTTGGGTGGTCCTAATACTACAGAACAGCTTATCCAAATTAATTACACATTTGCTGTCAGTTCCTAGCCACATATTACAAGTTTCATCAATGTGTTTCTAATCTTGGTTTTTATTGTTTTTTCTAATCTAGATTATAGATCTCCATAAGATTTTGCTTCCTTATGTGTATGAGTATTTAAAGTATATAAAGAGTATAAAAGTACAAGGAGTAAAGAGTATAAAGAGTACAAAGAAAAAAATGGATACAGGGCAGAGATGAAGGGGGGCTGCACCAGTTTCAGTCTGTGCTGGTTGGGGGTACAAGAGTGGGGTCCCTATTTGCCACCATTGGGTCGACCTACCAGAATCAATGAAATGAATGCAATAGTTATGACCAGTCACTGCAGGTGCCATAGAGGTCAACTGATGCCCATTAGCTGGGTGAGAAAATAGGCATTTATACCTGCCTTTCTTGGCATGAGGGTATTGTGGAGCTGCTGAGGATGGGAAATGCCTCTATCAATCTTTTACCAACTTTCAGAATTGAGGGAAAAGTGGGTTAGGGAAGCCACCCTCACAGTACCTCTTTGAAACAGGACTGCTATTACAGCTTCTACAAGCCTCTTTAAAGCACTCATATGGTGTAGAAGTATTCATGTATCCTTGCAAAATCAATTAAATTTCACCATCTGCTTAGAATGTTTGGCTCATGATAACCACATGTTACCTTGATAGACAGCAGACACCTATGTAACAGTTAAAGTCTTCTGCTCTATTTTTCTTCTTTTTAATTTTTCAGAGGAGGTTTTTTAAGTGCATGCCTTTAGTTATGAGATTTTAGTCTTCTTCCAGCATCATAAGGCTTCTAGCCCTCTCCATAACCACACTTAAGCGAATACCATACATGGCTGAGTGGCAATAGTCAAATGACAGACAACCTCAATTTAAGGATGAATTGATGGGAGTGTTTGCAAGCTGCATAGAGAAATCCCCTAACCCTTTCTTAGCATACAAATCCCCAAATCCCCAGCTGAAAAATATTTTCCAGTTTGGAAACACTGTCTTTTTCCAACTTTGGCTGATGTTTGTGCTATTTTACATGATAATTATCTATTTATCCCAGTCACACCCTTTATCATCAACTTTCTTCCATCTGACTCATAGCATCTGACTGACTGTAAACTCATTGAATTGTTTATATTCTATCTTTATTCTATATTTCTTGCTAGCTCTAAAAATAGATAATATGTCAAACATAAAAAAAAAACAAACACCCAAAAAGCCAACTCTACACCTACACTGATGCCATAAAATTAAATACCTACATGAAATACTACACTCCGAATCTCTCATGTGTGATAACTAATGACAAACTCTAGCCATAAAACTCTGGGTTTTTTTACATATGGTCTAAAATAGGATTAGATGACAATGAGGCCAACTGATTTCATCTTAAGCAAGAACAAATTCAGTGGGGTGAAGTATGCAATTCTTTCCAAAGGGTTTCTTTTTCCCTTAATGAGAAGAGATATGCCTTTACACTACTTATCCCATTGTACCCCAGAATAAATGTGCTAGCTGGCTACTTCCCATAGAAAAGCCCCATTTCGTGGACGATAGGGAAAGTACAGGACTTGGAGATAGCTGGACTTAGGGTATCCCCTTGCCAGCAATGCATGCACACAATGAGCAGGTCAGGGTTCATACCGTGCTCCCTGGCTCACTATCCCAGAGACAGCACAGACTGAGCCAAAGGCATTATTCAAGTGCGTAACATTTATTGTAGATATTCACAGCACTTGGCCTTGAAGTCTAGAGCACCAGCTGATCCTTTTTTGCTAGCTGTTATGCTTGAGATGACATATGCACACACTGCAAAATTTTGGACAAAGCAGCCTCCAAAACAAAATGCTGATGTCTGCAATTAAATTTATCTCTGTGTGGAAAAGCTCCCTAGGCACCAATTCCAAGTCCAAGTGCTTGTTGGAAGATTCTTGGAGGTGTCAGAAGGTTTGCATTCCCCTACTCTTGAATAATCAAACACTTCTCACAAGCTTGTTTGGATGTTGAAATAAGCCCAAGCAGGGAGTTTATGCATGTATATTTCATAGCATATTAGGGATATGAGTCTGGAAGACATTTCCTTCACAGTGTATTCCTTCCTCTGCTGTGATAGGAAGTAGGCACATGTTATTCAGTCCAGAAATTCATCATGCTCACTTTTCAGCCATCGTGCTCTTTGCCTCCATCCCTCATCCTGGAAAACACATCTATCTACTCATGTACACCTTTAGAGAGCCTTATCATGAAACTGCACCTGTCACAGTTCTCGTAGGCTACAGGAACAGCAGTCTCCAATATCAGTAACCTGGTGTCCTTTCACTGGCACTAATAATCAAATGCCTGGCTTGTGGACAACCACCATTTATATTACTCACTGCTACAGCATTTGGTACTTGTCACATCACAATTGTACAATCGAATGGTCCACATGGGAGTTAAAGCATGCATGTGTGTTTTTCCACAGTTCTTTGCAGAGCTGCAGTAGTCAATAAGAATTGCAGTGTGCTACGGAAGCAGCATGTATGTACCAGGATGCTGCTGCGGGCTAAAGCTGAGACTTCCTCCTTCCAGCCACACACATCAAATTCCTTGAATGCAAAAGAGATGCTCAAATGACAAGTCAATGGGCCTCTGTTCAAGTGCAGCTGTCCGTCGATATGTAAAAAATACTGTGGGATTAGAGCCACAGAGATTAACATAAAGCAGTAAATGCTGGCAGTTTTAGTGGTGGATGTCCTCACCTTAATTGACCTTTTCTGTCCTCCCTGAAATAAACAACAGGAGTTAATGCTGCCACTGAGCTTTCAGTGACTTATGTCATATCTTTAGTGTTTATAGTTTTTCAGCTTCTTTCCCATTCTATGTTTGAGTTTCAGTCCTTTTGAAAAGGTAAAAAGAGATTGGGTTTTTTTGTAAAGCTTTGAAATACACATTAATAAAGCCGGCAGGGCCCCCACAGTTAACTCTGGTTTCACTTTTTGTCTCATTAGCTATTTATTTAGACAACCTATGTTAGCTCATGTATTTACCATATAAAGCAATGACAGCTCAGTTGGCACCAGCAGAACTATATAAATATATGCTTTTATGAAGTGGATTTTTTTCTGTTTTTTGCTAAAATACCTGATGATGCTTTGGTTTTAAAAGGTGTGTTACATGTGACAGTTGTACATATTTGTGCAGTAGCTATTATTTTTATATTACTCCCTTTTCATCAACGTTACTGAGCAACAGAATGGAGATTTTGAATGTTTAAGAAAGAAAAGCAACACATAATAACACAGATTTTCTATCTTCTAGATGGTCATGAACTGCTTTGTTCTATTTTTTATGTGTAAGAACAAGTCCAGGCTCAGATGGGAAACTTCCTATGGGACTTAGGTCTTGGGGAAGGGACTTCCCTAACTGCTTTCATAATGCCTTTGAAGACACATGACACATAACCAGCTCTCAGGCCATGGGATGTCAGCCCCAGAAGCTCATAAAGTCTTCCCAGTCAATGTCCCTCATTAATTCCTACAGGACTTCCCCATACTGCTCTTGGACTTGGGCCAGCAGCTCCTCCAAGCCTGAAACAGTCTAGAGTAAGCAAAAACAGCTGGAGGTCACCCTCTTGCCTCTTCACCCGCTAGCATTTTGTAAGGGGCATGCACAGCTGACCCATGTGGAGACGGCTGTAATCCAAGGTTTCTTTCACAGCTTGGCAGCGTGGCTGATCCAAAGAATGTGGGGTGACCTCAGCTGTACTCCCTCCATATCCTAGGGAGCCAGATGCCAAACCAGACAACAGACCCAGCCCTCTTTCACAACAGAATAGAGGATTGCCAGCATGTGAGGTTATGTGATGCTTGTCTTCCAGTTAGGACCAGCTTATGATTAGAAATGATGGCTGAATTTATGAAGGCATAAAATTAATTATCAGGCTAAAAATACATATCCCGTGTGAAACTATGATGCATTTTTATGACCACAATATTTTAATCATGCATAAAACTCATAATCCTCTAAATAAACAGAAGGTGGAACTCAACAGAATGAGTCAAAACACTGAGACCAATTGGTAGATACAGGCCCATGTATTCCTAGAAGACTTGAAACATTTCAAACTTGTGAATTTTTTCTCAATGTATTTTAGTCATATATCCTAACGTTTATTTTTGCCTAAAGTGTAGATTTTAACTTTAAAGTATATATCTGGCAATCTAAATCATTCAGCCAGAGAAGCTGTGACTTCACTATGTCACTCACGGAAATAGAATGAATGGGAAGGTATCATGAATGTATGCCCTGTGCTTCCTGATTTCAGTTCTTTATCACCTAAAACTATAAAATATCCTGTGACAAACTATGAAAAACGGAGTTGGCAAAGCAAAGACAGAACATCAGTAGAGATCCCAATAATCTCTCGCTAACATTTGTTCACATGCTTATATTTATGCCCATGGGAAATCAAAGGGCGTGTTCATACGGGTACAGTGAAGGCTTTCAAAAGTGCTCATTAAAACCAAGATGAGACGTTAAAAATGCTAAATGGAAACTAAAAAGCAATGATGTCTTTCCAGAAGACCTACTGGTAACATGAGTGAAAACACAAATCTGGGTATTGGTCTACTAGGATCTGTTTATTTCTGGCTGTGCTCTCTTATAATCTCTATGGTATAAACTGACATACATAGAGCATGGATGGAAGGATGTTTTGTTTTAAAAACTTCGCTTCTTGTCTAAGTCATTGCACATGCTTCTTCTTGATATCATTTGTAAACAGAATATTTTAGCCAACATTTTATTAAGTTTTCAATCCTCCAAACACTCAAGGGGTTAATAAGATGCCAGAACTCAAGCCTAACTATAAATATTTCCAGGATTGGGGTCTACATGTCTGCTCAAGTTCTCTTTGTTAACATTATATGATTGAGCTGCGTGTTACATCACTGCTACAAGGGTTCCTCATGTGGGCAAAGAGTATTAATAGTCTTAATATGAAGTCGTGCAAGCAAGGCTATGTGCCAGAGGAGAGGCACACACAGGCTGCTCCAGACTGGCTGGGGAGATAGCAAGTGTGACTGCACAGTGAACTATGAGAGTAATTTTAAATCTTCCAAAAACTGAAGGGAGTAGCTCACGTTGCCCCAGAGCTCAAATTCTTTCTGCTAATGATTACTGGTCTGTTTCAGCCTGATGTTCTGGGGGTCACTCTGCTCATTATTTTACTGGTTTAACCATTTCTATAGTCTTAAAATTTATTGTTATGATCACTGTTTCCAAAAATTCTTTGGAAGCTCTTAAGATAAATGAATCCCGTCTTTCTTTGGCTGTTTTTCTTGTACTGGGAGGTTGTTTGCTCACTTGCTTGCTTGCTTGTTTTTTTGCAGTATTTACTCCTCCAAGTGCTGGTGTAGGTAAGCATTTACTTTTTCAGAAATGAAAATACAAAATACCAATTGTAGTACTCATTAGGTGGAAGAGAAAGCAGAAAGTGCATATACACAGAGGAAAGCAGAGGGCAGTCAGAAGCCTCTTTATAGAGGAGCAGAGAAAGTGTCAGGTATTACATTTTTGCAGGACTTGGGAAATCTTACACTGTAAACAGGCAAGTAAGTGAGAAAAGCTGAGGGTATTAGTCTCTGTGAGAGCAGAAAATATTATGCCATTTCAGCAATCTTTCCCATTTCTTCTTGCTGTTTCCCCTGGTGCCACTGGTTAGGAGGGGATTCATTAGAGGAAAAGGCAGATAGGAAGGGCAGAAGCTGATAAAGACTGTGAAGCTGGATGAAGAGACGGTGAGTTAGAAAGTGAAAAGTACAGGATATCCTTATGAGTTGCCTTTCTGTACCATTTTTAATGTGTACGTGCATTGGCAGCGATGGGCTGCTGGGCTGCAGTGTGAGGCAAGGCCAGAACTGCCCCATGAGGTGAGACGCTGCTGGTTCCAGTCAGGTGGGCTGGGCCCTGCAGCCAACCTGGGGTGCCTGGGGACAGCCTGGGGAGGGGAGATGCTGAGGAGATACTTCTTAAGGACTGCAAATTGCTCATTCTGAAGCCATATATGCACGATGAATGAGACAAAAATACAGTGTTTAGAAGGAGGCAATTACTGATGGCTTCTGAAAGCCATCAAACTTCTAAAAAATAGATTTGAACCATCAACTGGATTTAATAACTGATTTTTATATATTTATGGCTTTTGCTGGACTTAAGCTTAGGTGATTTGCTTCGCATCTTAAGAGGAGTCTGTAGCAGAGCTAGGCCTCCTAGAAGTTACAAAGGCATGCTATTTTGGTGTACAATGAATATTAAAGAAAAGGCATGCTATTTTGGTATACAACGAATATTAAAGAAAGACACATAGAATTGTACTTAAAACCATGACTTTGCATTATAATCTCTTGCAGTATTTCTGAAATATTTGCTTAGGTCATGGTATAAATTGATAAATGACTAGATAAAAGTATCAAAATAAAGATGCAAATCCCCAAATTTGCCATTAAGTAAATCTGCCTTTTAAGGTTCTCTCTCTTGAGGTGTGTATTGCTGAGATTTTTCACTCACTTACATGTTATTTCCATCAGGTCTGAATAAAAGAGATGCAGGCAAGAGAATTTCACTCTTTCCTGTCTAGCACCTCTCCACTTGTGATAGAAGCCTAGTTTGGCAGCAAGATGGAAGCTAACAGCTGATCTCCATTACAATTGCTTGCAGTTAGTGCTGAGATTAGTAAAAACACTGGAGAACCTAGGGACTAACGACTCTTTGGCATTATAAAGGTAGCACTGACACATATGTCAAAATCCCTCCCTTCAGAAAAGTAAAGCTCAGAGCTACAAACTCTTATTATTCAACTGCTGCAAGCAGAAATGCATAACTGTTGCTTTTTGACCAAAGTTTCACTCTGGAATTTGAGTAATGAAGTCACTCCTCCATTTATTTCTCAAATAGCTACAGTGGCAGGTTCATTTGAAGCCTTAGATTTCACAAAATCTCAGAATGGTTGAGGTTGGAAGGGTCCTCTGGAGGTCAACTGGTTCAACCCTCTGCTTAGTCAGGGATACAGACAGCAGGTTGCACCCAAAGAGCATTTGAATATCTCCAAAGAAGGAAACTCCACAACTTCTCTGGGCAACCTGTAACATTGCTCAGTCACCTGCACTGTAAAGAAATGTTTTATGATGTTCATACAGACCCTCTTGTGCCTGTTGCCTCTTGTCACTACTGAAAAGAGTCTGATTCAGACCCTTTTGTACCTTCTCCTCAAGTATTCATAGACACTGATGGGATCCCCTTGAGCTTTCTTTTCTATAGACTGAGCAATCCCAGCTCTCTCAGCCTCTCCTCATAGGAGCACGCTCCAGTCCCTTCGGCATCTTAGTGGTGGCCTCTCTCCGCATGTCCACATCTCTCTTGTATTGGAGAGCCCAGAACTGCACACGGTACTCCCAGTGTGACCTCATCAGTGCTGAACAGAGCAGAAGTATCACCTCCTTCAACATTCTGGCAATAGTTTGCCTACATCAGTCAGGATAACATTAGTTTTCTTTGCTGCAAGGGCACATTACTGGCTCAAGTTCACCCTAATGTCCACCAGGACCCACAGGTCCTTTTTTGCAAGCTGTTCTCCAGCTGAGTAGTTCCCAGCACACATTGGTGCCTGGGGCTGTTCCTCCTCTGGTGCAGGACTTCACACTTCTCATTGAACTCCATGACTGAAATTCTACTAAGTGGTAGACATTTCTGTGGCACAAGTTGGGCATTATTTAGTAGCAGGAAAGGTGGCAGTCTAAGATATTTGTATATTCAAATGCAAGATGTCTAACATTTATAAAGGATACCAATTACTCTCAGAACTGATGTCTGGGGAACTCCTCATTACAGTAAAGCATTTCACAAAGTGTAGAAAGTGTAGAAAGGCAAGACTCACTTATAAAGAAAAAGAGGGAAAACATTGCAATCTAATGTTTCGAACACTACAACGATAGTAATTATTCCTATCATAGGCAATGGAGAACCTGATGATGAATACAAATCTACTTTAAGGTGTGTTTTTCGGCAATCTCAAGCACGGTGTTGGGCTATAACAGCAAGCAGACAATACAATGACCCCGCATACGTGAGTTTACAACTAGTTAGAAATGGTCTATTTTTTTTTCCTGGATAGCAAAGTTATTCAAAAGGGAAAACAGCTGTGCCAGACAAAAAGAAAGATTTCACAAGTGCCACAACAAAATCTATTTATTGAGCATCAATCTTCAGACACGTTCTTTGGAAAGCGAGAGGAAGGAAGAGAGGGACCCTCTCAGAACAACTGATACCAAGGGGAGCACCAAGAACTACAGTTCAGGGGGCCCAGACCCATCCCTGCAAATCAAAAAAAAGCCCATCTAATCCTGCTTTTAGCAAGACATGGATTAAATAGGTCTAAATACGTATATAAATTATTTGGGGAGTAGAGAGTAGTAAAGCATTTTCCTTAATGTTTTTTTGCCCTTTGTTAAATACCCTTACTGCCAACTCTTGATTATCCAGCATAACAGGGAGGAAAAGTGTGATAAGAAGGGTTGAAAAAAGTATGGGTAAGATAAAGTATGTAAATGAGGCTACTAAAATCATAGAGGGAGAACGTGAGGAAGGAAGGTTAGTAAAATGGACCCTCATATTAATAAGTCCTCATGCAAGTCAAGCTATGTACAATATTACATGTGTGGCAGTTTAGTTCTTGTCTTCCTGCCAGGCTGAGCTGCCCTTTCCTACCACTTTCTGCAATGCATTATCACACCCTCTATCTACTAAGCCGACACAACTGTTTGTGTGGCTGTGTGAGCATTAGGGTGAGGAAACTGCCCAGCTTGAAATCTGACTCCAAAGAAAATGTTTCTTGAATGGGTCCAAATTTCCTGATACTTTTTATAAGGATTATCAACATTATATAGGCTTTTTTGGTCACAAAGAAAGACCAGCAAGCACACGTCTAGGACAGCAATAAGGAGGGCACTGTTTAGCAAGATAGAAACTCTCTGGAATTGCTGTCATGTGCCCTCATCTGCTAAGTGGCAACAATTGTCTCCTACACTACACAAATGTCTGGAAGGAAAATATATATATATATTAACGGGCACAGTGACGATTTTTCGTTATGAGAACGTTCGTGGAAACTGTAACACTTCTTGCAGCACTTGTGAAACCCTCTGTCCAAAGTACACTGAGAAAGCATGGTATCTGTTGAAACAGCAGCGTGATAAAAATATCAAAATGTCAGTGGAACTCAGGGTATGCACGAATGTGCTCCATTCTCTTTGCCAGTTGCTGAGGGACTTAGCAGCCAACGTTATGCTTATATTTAACTTCTGAAACACTTTTGCAGACATAGTATAATTCAACGTTTTGTTTCACCTAAATCCTTTTTATTTGATCCCTTCTTTTCAGAGAGATTTTTGTATACTTGACACTGGCAGTTGTTTTGACCATGAAAATTTGGATTTAGGTCAGCTGTTCATAAGCCATTTAGATGGTGACATAAATTCCTCAGTAGGAATACTTCTACCAGAAACTGAGATACAGTGTCAGACCTCAACAGTCCTTAGAACATTTTTTCTGTGATATGGTCACATCTGAATTCACATTCTTATACAAACCTCCCTCTTCAGACTTACTGTGCTTTGGTAAGAGATTTTTGCTAACGTATGTGGCTGATAACAGCTGGGCCAGGAGGGTAACATAAAAGTAGATGCTAGACCATCCCCCAGGTGTTGATCTAGCCAGAAAACTAGTGTTAAATGGATGCACAGCTTTGCCTCCACTAGCCTTAGAATGTATTTCTTTAAGTGCGCTAACTCACAGGTCCCAACAAGCATATCAATCAACAAACAGCCAGGAGCTGCTAACAGTCTTTGATGTCTTGAATCAGATAGGGATTCAACAATAGACAGCTTTGCACGTAGTTATGAATACAGGCAGCTGCTGTTCAAGACACAGGCTCACTTTTCCCTACCAAGACAATTCAGCTCAAGCGTGTCAACCAGCATACACCACTGGTGATGCACCGCCATCCTCCTTTGGTCACATTCAGCTACAGAAGGAATGATGCTCTGTGTCAGTCCCGGCATGACTCATGTTACAGAATCACAGAATCATTTAAATTGGAAAGGACCTTTATAGATAATCTGGTCTAATCCCTCTGCAGCAAATAGGGACACCTATAGCTAGATCATGTTGCTCAAAGCCCCATCCAACCTCACCTGGAAAGTCTGCAGGGACAGGGCATCCACCACCACTCTGGGCAACCTGTTCCAGTTCTTCACTACCTTTATAGTAGAAGCTTCTTCCTTATATCCAACCTAAATCTCCCCTGTTTTAGTTTGAAACAACTTCCCCTTGTCCTGCCACAACAGACACTTCTAAAGAATCTGTCCCTTTCTTTCTTACAGGCCCCCTTTAGATACTGAAAGGCATCTCTCAGATCTCCCCAGAACCTTCCCTTCTCCAGGCTGAACAGCTCCAACTTTCTCAGTCTGTCCTCACAGAAGAGGTGTTCCATCCCTCAGTTATTTCTCTCACCCTTCTGGCCAACCCTTTTCTGATGCAGCCCAGCATACAGTTGGCTTTCCTGTTGTCTCATATTCAGCTTTTAATCCACCAGGACCCCCCAGTCCTTCTCCCCATGGCTGCTCCCAATGAGTTCTTCTCCCAGTCCGTACACAGGTGAGATTGCCCAGACCCAAGTGCAGCACCTTACACTTGGCCTTGTTGAATCTCATTAAGTTCATCTGGGCCCACTTTTTAAGTCCAGGTCTCAACAGCACCACATCTTTCATTACCTTCATCAGACCTGACCTACTAGTAGTGTCAGGAGAAAGCTATGACTCATGGCTATAACACAAGGAGGACACTGAGGGCCATGGGTATTACAGTTGCCCATCATTAAGGGAACATTACTACCCATGACTGCAGTCTTTGTACGCCGTAGCTGACATCAGCCTTCCTTGATTTTAATTTCCCTCCACACTTGCCCTACAACATAATGGCTACAAACTTTTGGACAACACACAATGTATTTTTCATCATGCTTATTTCAGGAACAGTTGAACAAGTAAACCAGTTGTAGTATCTTGTATGAAGAAGCCACAAAAAAACATCAACTGAAAGCTTTGGCAACTGATAATATAGTCTTTAGGAGAGTTATAAGAGGATCTGGATTACATATGTTTTTATCTGTGCCTAGTAAAATATATATATATATATATTAAAAGAGAAATTATGCCATCATTTATAAGGCCTGTAAGTGTATTAAAATCACTGGACTGTGTTACGTAAAGTCGAAGCAAAATGACTACAGAAATTATCTGTGTATTAATACCTTTTTGCATAACCTTTTTTGCATAAGGTAAGTGGATTCTTATTTCTACAAGAGCCGTTGGGTTGAAACTAAATCCATCTTCTTGGTTGTCCATACCTTTATAAATCCTGAATACAAATGTCTGGTGCTTTACATTTACTGAATAATAAAACATTTGACTCATGCAGCCAGAGCTACAGTGATCCTACTGAATTCAATTTTGATGTAAGTTTACCAATGGAAAGCAGAAAGAATTGGTAGTGCTTCATTTTGACTGTATACAGGTCTATATAAGCTATTTAGTAATTAAATTTGGCTGGGCCCAAAGTTTACGGGTTGGTTTTGGTGTTTTTTTTTTCAGCAACTTTGATTATTAGCTTATGTAAAAGGAGAAACTATGGGGAAACTGTTAAGTACACTGAATCACAATTCCTCCAAAAAAGTTCCAGATAGTTATCAAAGTGATGCAGGACATGGTTTTGCTTTATCCCATTGCTGCTAATTATCAAAATGCAAAAGTAAAGCCAGAGTTTTTCTCTCATGTCCCAGTTTAACATCCTGTTATCCTCAAGTGTTAATGACATCAAAATCAATAATAAATCACAGGATCATAGGGGTTGGAAGGGACCTCCAGAGATCACCGAGTCCAACCCCCCTGCCAAAGCAGGTTCCCTACACCAGGTCGCACAGGTGGGCGTCCAGGCGGGTCTTGAATATCTCCAGAGAAGGAGACTCCACAGCCTCCCTGGGCAGCCTGTTCCAGTGAATGGAAAAGAGCAATAAGCTACACAATCATGTATACCACAAAAGACATCACAGTGGGCCAGGATCCATAAGTAATCTTGTTCGGTACCTTCAGGCATCCTGAATGACAATGGATTCCCTTCTTCTGCATGAAGTCAAACCTCTCAGGCTGCTCAAATACTAGTAAGCAAATAGAATTGTTGATTATGAGTGAACCTTTTGGTAGGGAGAAAAGTTCTGCAGAATTAGATAAATTAAAAAAAAAAAAAAATTGGCTTTAAGGTTGTTGGAAGTGTTCTTTTGAGCATTTTTTTAACAGCACCATCGTCTATCTTCTAGTCAGTGGGCATAATGCGCCATCTGCTGTTTTAATAGTTCTTGAAAGATGTTCTCCTGCTGCTGCATTTAAACAAACAGCCTGAAATCTTGTTGTGTTTGCTGTTGTTGTGTTTTAATTCTGGAAGCCGCTGCTTATACATAGACTGGAAAAGAAACTAAAACTTTGCCATTGTTAATACTGCTCAGATACTGAAAATAACTGGGGCTCATCCATAAATAAAAACACTGTTCTTCCACTACCAACTAAAATACAGTGATCAACGAGCTCCATCTGGCGGCTACCTTTACAGTAAAAGTTATTGCCCTTTTCCCAAGAAACACTAGAAATGAACTAAAAGACAACTTTCCCTCCCACTGAGCGAAATTATGCAAGAGTTCAGTATGTTTAGCTTTCTAAAACGCTCTTATATGTGCATTACATGGATTTTCATTTATACAAAGTGCGCAGTTGATATGCATTGGATATGGACAGCAAATAGACATATACATGCTCTCCAGCATTGAATATACAGCTAGACATTAGAATCATTAGCAGAAATAAACACTCGCAAGACTATATGCATAGCATGCAGCAGCATTACATGCTTGTCAGGAGCCAAACTTTTTGATTCTAATTGTAATTATTCCCTCGATCTGTGCTCACTGCACGTATATCACTGACGTTCCTGTCTGTGCGTTCTCAGCAGCAATAATTGGAAACTAAGGCAACTGCTGAGTGGGTGCCACTGAACTAAACTATGCTGTTGGACACTATATAAAAAAAAAAAAAAAAAAAACCCTCTTAACCAACTTTCATAATCACCAAAGCATTGAGAACAGCATTAAAATGTAAAGGCAATTCCACCAGAGCAGAGCTGGAAACAGAGACGCGAATCACAAAACATTGTCCAAAAAAAATCCGTGATAGACGACTGCCACCTGGTGGAACACAGGGAAGACCTCAATCATACAAAAAGTGTTTTTAAGGTGGTCAGGAGAAGTTAAATCTCTGATTTAAAATCAAAAAGGAATTGCCAAACATCGTGACAAAGTGGCTTCAAGGACATCCTCGGTGATCACTCAGGCTCCATCCCTCCTGAGCAATACATTCTATCAACACTGACCAGGATATTTCTGTATTTTTAATTAATATTTTTGCAAGCATAACTATTCTGAACCTTTAAGTTCAAAAATAAATTATAAAAACTGCTAGGTATGTATCAGATTCAAAAGAAAAATAAGAGCACAAATGGACCGCACCTTTGTTGTGTCTCCTATCCTAGAAAAGCAGACCTGGGTACACATCACCATATCTCAAAAATAAGGGCAGAGATGGACACACAGCTCCAACGGTTGACTTGTAAGGCTCTGCTAAAGAAGTAAGGACTTGGGCTGCTGCATACTAAGTGAAGTTCCCTCTTCGATTTTGCTCATCAATGTGGGATGACAGCACTTTTTGTGAAATACGAAACTGGACACTCCAGTTTATCTGTTCACAATACTGTGGGAGACAAATGTATTGTTTGACCTAGACAGGTAATCAGCCCGTCCCATTGCCATTGGCACACGTCTCCAAGTTTATGTGACATTTGTCTAAATGAGGATGAAAAATCTTTTGGTTTAGGTTCAGAAAAACTTGCTCTGTCACAAAGACGTTACCGTCAGGATGATGCATGCTGCTCTGCCTCCAGCCTGTGAGCTTTGCCTTGGCATAAAACACAGTATTAGTGCATGCTGCTCTGTCTCCAGCCTGTGAGTTTTGCCTTGGCATAAAGCATGGCATTGCTTGGCACTGAAACATCTGTCACCAATAGGTACAGCACTTTCTGTTACCACATTTGCTTACCGCTTCTTTGCCCTGATCCTCAATAAGGCCTCAGCGAGGATGAAGGCGCATTGCTGATGGGGCTGCACACTACAATGTGGATTAGCTGTACCGCTGGGGCTGCCTCGGGGAAAAACACTGCCTGCACCTACGTAGATGCCTCTATTTAAGTGATTTCTAAGGAACCATTTCCCAGAACTACAGGTGCACGGCTGACTGTAGCCATTAAGGCTGCGCACGGACAAGGACTCCTTCAAGAGGAAAAAGAAATAAAAACAGAGGGGGAAGGGGGGGAAAAGAGAAAAGGAAAAGCACAACCAAGAGGCAACGGAACCCCGAGCCCAGCCGGGGGTGAGGATCGGCAGGCGGGGGCCGGCTGCATCCCCCTGCCCAGCAGCGCGGTTCCGGCTCGGGCTCGGACCCCTGCCCTTCCCGCCGCACCGCACCGCACCGCGCCCTGTCCCACCCTGTTGAGGGCGGTGGGGGACCCGGGGGCGGGGGCCGCCCGCCACCGCCTTACGCACGCAGTGAGCTCAGGGCCGGGCCGAGGGGCGGCGCGGTGGGGGGCGGCGGGGCCGTGCCGGGGATGGGGGCGGCACGGACAAACCCCATAAAGGGCGGCGGCGGTGGCTGGGCTGCTGCACTCACTCCGCTCGGCGGAGGCGTTCGGATCGCGGCGGAGGGTCGGGGGCTCGCGGGCCGACTTCGTTCCGTCCCCGCCGCCGCCCGAAAGAGGGGAGTTTGCTCGGCCCCGCGCTGTGGAAGTGCACGCGAGTCCGTCCCGGGGCTTTCGCAGGAGCGAGCGACCGGAGCTCGAAGAGCCGAAGGGAAAGGAACGGCAACGAGCGGAGAGCCGCAGAGCGGGATCCTCTGGCAGACCCCTCCCGAAAAGCCGGCCATGGGAAAGTCTCCGCCGCCCTCGCAGTGATCGCGGACCCGCGGCCGCCCCTCCGCCGGGAGAGAGCCCCACGCCGCGAGTGAACCGCCGCGCACCGCTCGATCAGCTTCAGCGACCGCCCGCAGCCGCCGCGCCGCCGCGCCGCGATG
>JACDJE010000086.1:2797034-2820604 GCA_016647715.1 Pavo muticus | reverse complement strand
CGTGCTGGCCGCGCTGCTGGGGCTGCTGGGGCTGTGCAGCGCCCAGCGCCCCGCCGCCCGCCAGGCCCTGGTGCTGCCGCGCCGCCTGGGCGCTGCCGGCGGACGGGAGCGCTTCCGCCTGGAGGCCTTCGGGGAGCGCCTGACGCTGGAGCTGGAGCCCGACAGCAGCTTCCTGGCCCCGGACTTCACCCTGCAGTACCTGGGCGGGCCGCCGCCGCCCTCCTCCTCTCCGCCGCCGGGAGACGACCTCGCCCGCTGCTTCTACTCCGGCACCGTCAACCGGGACCCCAGCTCGGCCGCCGCTCTCAGCCTGTGCGCGGGGATGCGCGGCGCCTTCTCGTTGCGGGGCCGCGAGTACCTCATCCAGCCCGCGCCCGGAGCCGCGGGGCACCGCCTCGGCCCCCACCTCCTCCGCCTCCGCGGGCCCCGCGCTCCCGTCGCATCCCGCTGCGCCGTGACCGAGCCGGGGGCGGGGACCGAGGCGGCGGGACCGGCGCCGGAGCCCTCGGGGCACGCAGGTACCGAGCGCGGGTGGGAACGGGTCTGTGGATGCTGCTCTCGGGCGCGGAGTTCTCGTGCGTTGCTCACGTGCGCGCGCTCTCCCTCTCTTTTTTAATGCAGAAACGAGAAGCAAAAGGAAAAAAAGATTCGTCTCCAGCCCCCGTTACGTGGAGACCATGCTGGTGGCCGACCAGTCGATGGCCGAGTTCCACGGCAGCGGACTGAAGCACTACCTCCTGACGCTGCTCTCGGTGGCGGCCAAGCTCTACAAGCACCCCAGCATCCGCAACTCCATCAGCCTGGTGGTGGTGAAGATCATGGTCATCTACGAGGAGCGCAAAGGACCCGACATCTCCTCCAACGCCGCCCTGACTCTGCGCAACTTCTGCAGCTGGCAGAAGCAGCACAACCCACCCAGCGACCGGCACGCTGAACACTACGACACTGCCATCCTCTTCACCAGGCAGGTGAGGGACGAGGAGGCCGAGTCTACCCCGCTGCCTGTAGCTCCCCACCCCCCAAGAACTCTGAAAACGCATTTGGAGGCTCCACAAAGCAGTCTGCAATTGAAATGAATTTCTGTTGTTTAGGGTTCAGTATCCTTTGTGCTGTCTCAGGTGAATCTTACAGTGTAGCAGTTGGACTCAGTGATTCCTATGGGTCCCTTCCAATTTGGGATATTGTGCGATATGCAGTGTGTTTCTGCTGTATATTTTTAGCAGAGTCAGTATGGAAATTATGCATTCTACGTGTAAGCCCTGTGTATGTTCCAAAGACAGATTTTTGCCATCGTACCCATTGAAGTGCTGAATATTTATGCACTTTCCATAAGTGAAGGCAAGCTGCCAGGGTGGGATGGTTCTTGCCAAGGTGAAGGCTCTGATCTGATTAATAATGAACTGCCTTTTTTTGCAGGACCTCTGTGGTGCCAAGACATGTGATACTCTTGGGATGGCCGATGTGGGAACCGTTTGTGATCTAAACCGCAGTTGCTCTATCATAGAGGACGACGGCTTGCAGGCTGCCTTCACAACAGCCCACGAGCTAGGTACTTGAAGCTCTAAAATGCGATTTCAGCTGATTAATTGCAGGCAGCTCAGTTCAGTGAGGCTGGAAGCTCCCGGTTCCGCAGGCACTGGGCACCCTGTGCTGCCTTGGCAAGGCTGGAAGCAGCACAGCCTGGCAGTGCAGCAGGGTTCCACTGCCGAAAGCAGTTCCAGGCCACAGTGCATTGTCTGTGAGAGCTGTGTTGGACTGAGATTGCAGGAAAACAGCCTGTGAGGAGAGAGAAGATGCTCTGTAATCTGCTTGAAACTTGGCACTGTTCAGATCCCACTATTCTTTCAGTATTTAAAGACCTGACTAGGGGAAGCTCTAGAGTTACAATAGCGTCGGTAATGCAAAGGACAGACTTGCTGAAATCACAGACTTTTTTATTATTTTTTTTCCTAAGGCCACGTTTTTAACATGCCTCATGACGATGCAAAGCAGTGTGCTGGCATTAATGGTATAAGCCGTGATTTCCACATGATGGCATCCATGCTTTCCAACCTGGATCGCAGCCAGCCCTGGTCTCCATGTAGTGCCTACATGATTACAACATTTTTGGATAATGGTCATGGTAAGATGATTAAACTTTCCATTCATATGGCATTCATGCTCTTGTGTTTTAGCGCTTTGCTTCTTTTCCCTTTTAATTAATGGAGTGTTTTCTGCTAAAGACAGCATTAACCTTTTGCATGCTGCCAATGACTTTAGAAGGCCCTTAGTTGTACAAAAATGGTGGCACAGATTGGCTGGAAAACTCATGCTGCAATGCAAATGCAGTTTCAGAGAAGCAAATACATTTTTCCCTTCTAAAACTGAACTCACTGACAGCACCATCTGCTCTATTTTCCTTTTCTATTCCTTTTCAGGTGAGTGTTTGTTGGACAAGCCCCACAGACCAATCCAGCTTCCTTCTGACCTGCCCGGCACGCTGTATGATGCCAACAGACAGTGCCAGTTCACTTTTGGAGATGAATCCAAGCACTGCCCTGATGCAGCCAGTACGTGCACAACTCTGTGGTGTACCGGCACTTCGGGAGGACTGCTTGTCTGCCAAACCAAACACTTCCCTTGGGCGGATGGTACCAGTTGTGGGGAAGGGAAATGGTGCATGAATGGCAAGTGTGTGAATAAAACTGAGAAGAAGCATTATGATGTAAGTATTCTACAGGCTTAGAAGTTTTCTTGGTTTTGGGTTTTTTTTTTTCTTTTACAAGCAGCTTGTGTTAAAGTCTTTGTGGTTTTATCTAACTGTTTTGGTCTCCTTCTGCTTGTCCTTTCAGACCCCAGTGCATGGCAGCTGGGGGTCCTGGGGAGCGTGGGGAGAGTGCTCCCGGAGCTGTGGCGGTGGCGTGCAGTACTCTTTCAGAGAGTGTGATAACCCTGTTCCCAGGAATGGGGGGAAGTACTGTGAGGGGAAGCGGGTGCAGTACAGGTCATGCAACATTGAGGACTGTCCAGATAACAATGGTAATCTTTTCCCCGTTTTTGAGGTGAAGGAAGGGGATCTTCTGGAGGAAGACCATGTACAGAAGTTGATCTAATGTCCACTTGTCTTTCCTCTGCCTGCAGGCAAAACTTTTAGAGAAGAACAGTGTGAGAAGCACAATGAGTTTTCCAAGTCCACCTTTGGAAGTGGACCTGCAGTGGAGTGGACACCCAAGTACGCTGGTGTCTCTCCAAAGGACAGATGCAAACTGATCTGCAGAGCAAAAGGAACGGGATACTTCTTTGTTTTACAGCCAAAGGTATTTGAAAGTTCTCTCTCATTCTCCTAAAAAAGCAGATTTCTATTTTCTCCTACTCTTTGTGAAGTTAAGAGTCGAGGAGTGTAGAAACCTGAGATTATGTTCTTCTTGCATTCAAGCTAGATCAGAAATATGAGATCGTGTTCATCTTGTATTTAAGCAGTATTCTTCCTTTTCCGCTCCATACATGTACAGTCTGATTGGTGCCAGCATGCTTTAAATACTCTGGCACAGTGCTTGCAGTTACTTCACACAAACGACCTCTTCTACCCACTCCACCCTAGTTTCCTTCCCTCTCCTTCCACCGATTTGATTATACTGAGATATGTTTGGAGAATTCTGATGGTTCCTTGCCAAAATATCAGTGCTTTGTCATAGCAGTTACTAATACGCTGACAGCTTAAAATAAACAAAAGGAAAAATAACATCTCTTGCGTAGCTACTTGAACTCACTGTCATTAGATGTTGAGAGCCAGTAACTGCCAGGGTGATGACACAGATATTTATTGTAGAGGAGTACAAGGATTGATTGGACACCATTAAAAGCAATTTTAGTTCTGTACTTTCTTTTACACTCGCTTCTAGTGACACGAGAAGAAAAATGTTCTTTATACAAAATTACTGACAGTTCCGTGGACTTCTTTTGGAGTGGGGTGGGTGTTAATAGAAACCGAAACTGCTTGTTTTCTTTTATCACCATGGCATTATTTATTTTTTTTGAAGTGAGTTGAAGAATCATTATGTAGCTTCAACTACCTACAGACTGCTTTGGTTTCTAGTTTGAAAAGCCTTAAAAAATCTGGGTGCTGCAGGCCTTTCCTCTGTTCATGTTCTCCATTTTGTATGCATTTTGTTTGCAATTTCAAAGAAATGTGCATTTTGTAATTGAATGCCCTCCTGCTGGTTTCCTGTGAAGGTTGTGGATGGCACACCGTGTAGCCCCGACTCCACCTCTGTGTGCGTCCAGGGACAGTGCGTGAAGGCTGGCTGTGACCGGATGATAGGCTCCAATAAGAAGTTTGACAAATGCGGGATCTGCGGTGGCAATGGATCCACTTGCAAAAAAGTGTCTGGCACAGTTGTTAGAGCAAAGTGAGTGCGTGACAACTGCTACTGTTTGTTCTGGGGAATGTTTTGTGGGTGTAGGCTTCTGGTTTCCAAGTCAGTGAGATACTGTCTCAGTTTATCCTTGGAACTGAGATTTGTTCTGTCAAAGACGGTTGATTGATGATGAGTCACACTCAGATCTCAGTGTTAAAGGAAACCCATTACATGGGACATGCCTTTGCCACAGCAGTAACATGGGATGTGACTTTGCAAATATCTTAATCCATTAGTTCTATTAGGTCAGCAGCTTGTGAACTTCATGTTTTGGCTTCAAATGAAATTCAGCCTTGTGTGAGGCAGCTCCTCCCCTGCCCCAGGGATGAGCGGAGAACTCAGCCTTTCTTTTTTCTCTTGGGCAGACCGGGCTACCATGACGTGGTCACCATTCCAGCTGGGGCAACCAATATCGAGGTGAAGCAGCGGAACCACAGAGGTGCCAGGCATGATGGCAGCTTCCTGGCCATCAAAGCTGCAGATGGCACCTATGTCCTCAATGGCGATTACACCTTGTCGACGCTGGAGCAGGACATCACCTACAAGGGCAGCGTGCTGAGATACAGCGGCTCCTCTGCCGCTCTGGAGAGGATCCGCAGTTTCAGCCCTCTAAAGGAGCCTCTGACCATCCAAGTCCTCACAGTGGGGGACCTGCCACAGCCTAAGATCAAGTTCACCTATTTTGTGAAGAAGCCTGCTCAGCCTGTGTCAGAGAAGGTGCCCGGTAAAAAGAAAGAGTCTTTCAATGCCATCAAGGAGATCATCTCCTCTGAGTGGGTCATTGAGGAGTGGGGCGAGTGCTCCAAGTCGTGTGGCTCAGGCTGGCAGCGGCGGGCAGTGGAGTGTCGGGACCCCCGGGGGCGGCCAGCCACTGACTGTGCCCAGGAGCTGAAGCCCAGTGATATCCGTCCCTGTGCCGATATTCCCTGCCCACAGTGGCAGCTGGGGGACTGGTCGGCTTGCTCTAAGACGTGCGGGAAAGGTTTCAAAAAGAGGTTATTGAAATGTATTTCTTACGACGGCGGAGTGCTGCCACAAGAAAGCTGTGAGCCTTCCAAGAAACCGAAGCACCTGATAGACTTCTGCAATGTTACGGACTGCAGTTAAATAGTATAAGTTGGGAAAGCTAATTTTTTTTTTTTTTCCTTCAGAACAATGCACTGAAAATAAGAGGGTTAGAGGTAGCGCATATGTCTTGCGTACAGAATTTATGGTGAGGATCCATTGAGGTGGGACTATGCAAATAACCTTAGTTGGCATTGCATCCTAAAACTACCCTGCCAACTGCAGATTTGATAGGATAGCAGACCAATGTCGCTCACTCATCTTCAGCAGAGAAGGCCCTAGGGTAATATAACTTCCTTTTTTAAAGTCTGTTACGAATTAAAACATGAGCAGTGGCCAAAGCATGTTTAAGCAAACATTTTGGGGTTGGTTAATTCTCCCTTCTTTTGGATTTATATTGTGGTACTGATCAAGTCCCCACATGTAAGAAGAGAAAACAAAGGGGAGTGGAAAATATAGCTTAAAATAATTGGTCAGGGCTTACCTACCTCACGAAGGGCAAAACAAAGTATTAGAAAAGGAGCTTTAACTAAGTCATTCATGGCTGCTATTGTTTCAGAGAACAGTTTTATATAAAAACAAAGCCATATTCTCTACCTGTAAAGAGTAAGAAATAGCAAAAACTCCACAAATAACTAGAATGTCATTCTTTCATTATTTCCTTTAAAGCATCTTTATGTCATTCCAATGTTCCTGTCCATTTCATTATCCACTATAATGCCTCTGTTGTGACATCTAATCCAGAGGCTAGAAAAAGTGGAAATCTTCATGGAGCAGGTAGCGTCTATGAGTAGTTGCTCTTTGTGCCTTCTGCATACCTTCCACTGGCTTTTTTTTATTTGAGCTTGGTTCTACCATCCTGTCAACCAGACTAGTGGCAGTGGGCGTTTCAGTCAGTGCTCTCATGTTAGTTTTCCCTTACCCTAGCTGATAGCAATTATCTGCATTTGGATAAAAAGACATTGAAGAAATCCCGCTACGAATGGGAACCTCTCCTAAATGGCCTCTGATGGGTTTGTAGTGCTCAAATCACTGATAAGGCGGGAAGACAAAGCTGAAGGATAGCAGGTCCATCCACAGCAGTACGCCAGCATTTGCATAATTAAAGTTTGTGCCAGTCCATAGACAATGAGAGAATATGGCTTTCCATATGTATATAGTAAAATATATTACTATAGATATTGCATACTTTATAAGTATTTTATATTTCTTTCCCTTCTGGGAAGGGTTATAATTTGTAATAAATGCATATAATGAGCGTATTTATTTTTATACTTCTTGTCTAATGTGATCTTCTAAGTTATCGCTTTTTTAAAAGGACATATAACAAGGATAGAGTATTTATACAGTATAATATGTTACTAGAAGTAATAAATGAACCCTATAAATTTTGAAAGTGGAGCGTCTTTATTTCACTGGAGTAAAACGAGTCTGCCTTAGAATCCAAGCTTATTTTGCTCGATAATGTTACGAAGAAAGCTAAACCACGTTTTTCAAAAATACTAGTAGCTTAGGCTACTAATCGACTGTGTTAGTTAAGGGTTTTGGAAAACTCTACCCGTACACTAAAAGGGGTAATTTTGTATTTTATTGCTTGACCACTATCTGGGTGCTTGGTACTGTTGTTTCATCTTCAAAAATGTGGACTGCTGCTAGACTGACACCACTGATTTTAATAAGGGCTTACAGAGGGAATACTGCTGTCAGTGGTGTATATAGCCAAAAAAAAATGTACAAAAGTAGCAGTTTTACCTGCTCCACTTAACCTTACCCTACTGGGAAAGATGCTTTTGGAATTTAAAACCATTAACTAGCAGTCAGAGGTTTCCCTCACAAAATTCTGGAGGGCCTCATGATCACGCTCTTCTAATTACTTGTAAAAGTACTGTATGAATGAACTGTTCTAACTGTTGGTAACACGTTTCATAATGTTGAAATACATACTAAGCGTTAAGAATCTGATTTTTGCTCCCTCATTTCTGATCTCATGACTACTCCAGTTGAGGGAAAATCTTCTGTTGAGCTCAGTGGGACTCTTGCCATGGAATTTGAGACATCAGTCATCTATGAATACTTTTGGCTTTGTGTCATGTAAAAATCTATTAAAACTTCCTTTGCCAATGTTTGGACTCTGTCTTGCAGAAATTGTTCCCACTTTATTCCACGGATAAAATCCTGGCCCTTCTAAAGCGCATAGAAAAATTTTCATCATGTCACACTTAATCACTGACTATTACTTTGTCTTTGACATGCAAAAATACTGGGGAACATTTTACTTGTGGTGTTATTTAGGAGACAGCCACCTTCTTTTTTTCATAAATGCTTAAGAGTATTTTTATTTGCATATATTTGCATACAGACAGGGTGGTTGGGCATTGGAAGTGGTAGAATCATCATCCCTGGAGGTATTTAAGGGATGTGTGGATGTAATGCTTGGGGACATGGTTTAGTGGTGGACTTGGAGATCTTAAGGATCTTTTCCAGCTGAAGTGATTCTTTGATTCTATATATATGTGTGCATATATTGCAGCACGTTTAATTTAGGAATAGATAGATATATACATTTGCAAGAGAAATAACTAATTTTCAGCTGTTCTTAATCCTTGTAGACTCTGTATCCTAACACAAAGCTGTCTGTTGGCGTTGCCTTAAACACTCTTCATTTAAGAGCCTAAGGAGCTAGTGTCCCGTAATTACAAGATATTCCATATCTACCAAATTGGCAAGGTCCCCCCACTTCTGGTTGAGGGTCATTGCCCAGTTTTGCTCTCATCAACCTAGACTCAAGGCAGGGCTAAGAAAGCCCTGCAGACAAAACAGCTTCCCCTAGACCTGCCCATATCAATTAAAGCTAGCCCCGGGTGCTTACATACTCTTCTCTTGCAGAAGCACTTGGGGCTGTTTGGGAGGAAACAATGGTATTTCACAGGCAACGCCTTTCACACAGAAGGGAATTTGGATCCAATTAAATGCAGCAATTTACCATTTTTTTAACAAGAAATGCTGAAGTGTTCTGCCTTTCCAAAGTCCCCATATTACCTGAGTTAGCTCTGGTTAATTACAGGGCTGAGTGATCTAAGTGAGGAGTTGGAAGTTGTGAGGGAAATTAAACACAATTGATGTTTTACAGTAAGAAATGGCAACAGCAACACCTTTTACGCTCTTGCAAAAGGTTACATAATAAAATCAGTGATGAACTAATGGAAGGCTATGATATAATGACAGCCTAATTTCTATAGTGGCATTCATTTCTTTAGAGCATGAACACAGCAGCAGCTGGTTGGCTCATAACCCATAGTTGCAGCACAGGAGACCAAGACTGCATTTCCAACTCAGTTTACTGACTACATATTTTTCTTTGACCTGTCCATGAATCCTTAGCAGTTGCATCTGTTAGACACTAATATGGTTCTTGAAATTATATCCTGTTTTTAACAGAGGTGAGTTACAGAAGACAGGGGAGATTCAGGCTGGATATTAGGAACAATTTCTTCTCAGAAAGAGCAGTGAGGCAGTGGCACAGGCTGCCCAGGGAGGTGGTGCAGTCACCGTCCCTGGAGGTGTTCAAGAGCCGTGTGGATGTGGCACTGAGGGATGTGGTCAGTGGGCATGGTGGGGGTGGGCTGATGGTTGGACTAGGTGATTGCAGAGGTCTTTTCCATCCTTAATGATTCTGTGACATGCTCCAAATTATGTTCTCATACAGTGCAGTTACAGGCCCTTCCCTCCCAAAGTGCCTTCTTGTTATGAGACAGTCTGCTCGTGGCGACCCAGCAAGGGAAAACCAGCTAAATCAGTACAAGTTGGTGCTGCTGTGTGGCATTCAGGTGAACTAATGTGTCACTTGCCCCAAGCATCTGGATATCCATAGCTTGTATTACAAAGGGCTGGAGAGTTGAGTGTTTTTGTGCACAAGCTTGTTGTGAGCAGGAATTGCAACACACTTTTACTGTTTCAGCAGGAATGCTCTTGGGATCACAAGTGGTAAACAGTTGTAGCTGAGTAATGTGGGCTTGGTAGATAAAATCGCTATTTTCAGATATTTTCAGAGATATGGAGAGAGGCAGGTGTATAAATAAATGAAATGTGCCTTCTTTAATCGCCCTTGGTTTTATTGCTTTCAAGGCTGAGCTAACTTTCAGTTCTTGGTGGGGCTACAAGTCATTCTGTTGGCAGAAAGAGGCAAATCAAGCAACATCACTATCGGTAGCTCTTTGCCTTTTCAGGCATTATGATTATCAGGATAACTCTTCACTCCCCCCCAACAACGGCCTTAAAGAGCTTGGAACTTGAAGTAAAGTCCAGCTGAGTGCCTGAGTGCTAGATCTCCAGGATGCAATTTTCAGAGTTCGGCATCTAAATTAAAAAATAATTGGGAGTTCAAGGAGAAATACATTTATACTTCAAAACTACTTTTTAGGCTGATCTGTGTGTGAAATTTTGGCATCCATGCTGAGTAAGTGCTGTAAGAGTAGGTTCTATAAAATTTGGAGTAGCTGCTTTAAAATCGAGAAATGATTCAATTTACTGCTAAAAACAGAATTAGCATTAAATAGGAAAAAACAAACAAACAGTATTTGATAGGATTCTTAAACTTCTCTGTTCCCCTCTTTTAAGTCTGTTGTAAAGATGTTAGACGTTGGTGTTGCCTAAGTAATTATTTCACCACTAATGGTAATACATTTGGCTTCAGAGCAGAGAAAGCTATTATAGAAGATGGTTCTGTGTGAGCTTTCAGAGTAAAGAAATAAATGTATGTGTCTAGTATGGAAAAATCTTGAAATTGTTTGGAGCTGCTATATACTTAAGCAGCTGATACCTCCATTTTAGAGCTGTCTGTTGCCTGTGTGTATCTGGAGCTACGCTTTTAGCAATAGGACATTGACTCGCAGAATAAATGTCCCAACTGATACAGAGTACCATGTAACTTGGCCATTGGATTCAACTATTTGTATTTTTACAGCAGTTTTCATTCAATATCCCAGCACTGCATTTGTTTTGATAAAAGTCTGGCACACACTGTACAGAGAAACAAGTGAGAGCTTTGCTTTTACCACTGTCATATCACAAGTGGGAAAACAGATGCAAAGTAATGTTAGTTGATCTGTTTTTCTGGATGTCATAGGAAAAATTGCTGATTTGGTCTAGGCAAAAAAAAAAAAAAAAAAAAAAAAAGACAATGTCATAACCCCCTGGTTAGATTAGGGAATGGAAAAGAAAAAGCCCCTAAAGAAATTTAGAATGGCAGCCTCAGAAGAACAGCCTAGACTCCTTAGCTTACTGCTTAATGTCTGTTTTCTGCTCATCAGCTGGCTATGAAATTGCTTGCACAGCTTTGCTGATGTTGCTAAGGGCCTCGTACACCTGGGAACGCTTTTCATCCTGTGCAATTGCAAACATGTCTACAAACCACCACTGGAGCAAAGATCCTATGTATGTGATATGGTCAGGGCTGCTCAGTCCTCAAGGCAAAGCGGGCATAACTAAGTGAAGAGTTTTCACTTGTCAAGACCACACAACGGCAGTGAATTAATTGTCCTCCCCCACCCCCCCAGAACAGAGGTGAATCCCTCGGACATGCCTGGGCTACTACAGGAGTTCAGCAATACCCATCCAGTATTTCGCCCCATTTTGCATAAACCGCATGCATTGTTATAACATGTGGGGACAGGGAAAGGACAGAGCATGGTATTGCCACCTCTCCTAGCAGTGCCCTTTCTTATATCTGTTCCATAGCAGTTTCAAACCTTTTTATTTTCCTAGTTAAACAACAGTTACAAATATGCATTCAAGCTTGGTACTCACCCTCAAATCACAAAACAACTTACGCCTACAGAAGGGAAGTCAAAACATGGTATCGGGTTCACAACAAGCAGTGATATCAACATTATATTCTAATAAACATTTGCAAGCTCAAAGCCTGGGGCAGACTGATTATTGCGAGATATGAAAATAGCACTGTTGTGTCTCTCAGGTCTATTTTACGGCACCAGACAGCGCAGGAAGGTCTTGTGCAAGAGGTTTGGTCATGGGCAGCAGAAGCACTGTTTCACACAGCGCCTTTGCCCATAAGCTAGCTACATTTGCTCGATAGCTTCAATGTGTTAAAGGATAGTCCTTTGTCTTATTTCAGCCCAAGACCATAAGTTAATGAGATCCCAGATGTCTGGACAATATTTTAAATTACGCTTCCCAACTCTGAGTTGAACCGGTACAAAATCCGTCATCCTTTATATCCTGGCTTTTGTGTAAGAAAGCTACAAAACTAATTTGACTTTCTATCAGCTCGTGATTCTTCCCAGATATTCCATTTGAAAATGAATATTTTATCCAATATTAGTTACACTCAAATGTAACATATTTTCCTATAAGCACAAAAAGGAGCTGGTTGTTCCAATGTAGGGGAGAGAGGGAAGCCATATGGTAGAGATTATAATCAGGCAAGCTGAAAGCAGTGGCCATTTTAATTGTGCACCAATGTATTTTTCAGGATAACTAGGACAATATGCCTGTCTTCTTGAAACAAATTAAATATATACTGCCACTTTATAAGGTTTTCACATACAAAAATGCAAATGGCGTTAGGGATAAGAACTGACCTGAACCTCCTTTGCTTGGATAAAAAATTTCTTTGTTGAGCAAAACATGTTAAGGGAGAAACTTTTCTAGTTTTCTGCTATAATTCACAGCAAATGCTATCAGCAGTTACGAAGTTTTAAAACAATCCACATCTACTTTTTTCATTCTCTCTTCTGAAATTTTCTGTCATGCTCTGGCAGAAAAATCTGGTTGCTGCATTACCATGAGCAAGTATTGCTCAAAGACACACTGAAGGCACAGATAACAAGAAAAAAAAAAAAGTGGGTCATTCTGCAATTCCTGTCAGAGGGGGGTCGCTAAACTTGACATCACCAGGACATCATTTATTTATATTAGAAATGGCTTCAAAGTTGCATTGATCCCTACCACAGCCTACTAAAACCCGTACTTGTTATGCTTCTCACACATATGGTCCACTTTTGCAGACTAAGAGGTTTGAATAATTCACTTAAGCAGCAAAAACATGAAGTACTCGTTAAAGCGAGACACAAAACTGCTGGGCCTTGTCTGTAGCTGCTTTAATAAAAGAAAAATGGCCTTGGGGGTGCAGCTGTCATTCAGCAGGATGTTTAAGCACATGCTTACACCTATTGTGATTTAAGATGGTACTGAGTAAACTTCAGAGACACAAAATAAAAGCTAACCTTTTGTTGAATGTGGATCTTAATTGCAGGTTGAATTAACAGCATTCATGTTTGTGATTTCTCAGGGTAAATTTCCTGTTTAGGCATGCTTGGTACCTAGACAGTTTGGGATGACAAGTAATGCTTCATGTAATTAGTTGGCAATAGCTTAAATATTTGATTTCTTAATTATATTGTTAAGTATGTTTTAAGTAAATATGTTCTTTATTTTAAAAAAGAAAAAAAAAATAGAAAAAAGAAAAAAAAAAGCATTTCCAGCAACCGCATTTGGTATTTTTGAATTCTTTAGTTGTTTGCAGAACACTGAATGTAAGTACTACCCTAAAAGGATATAAAGATATTTGAATGTTGGAACTGGGGCGCAAAGACAAAGTTGACCTTCCCAAATTCCCGAGGGCAAACTGTGATTAGAAGATTTTCATACAGGTAAAACTGTTACTTGCAGATGAAGTCCACAAGTGAAGGACTTGCTAATTGCATAGAGTTGTCAATAGTGAAAACTATTGGAACAAATATCCAAAATTAGATCTCACAGTCAGGCCTGGGGGCAGATTTAGAAGTGAATTAAATACAAGGCAGTGTCCGTCTCCTTCTTCTTTTCCAGCAAACCAACAGTCACATTTGGAGATATGCTAAGATAATTAAGACGGATGTTGTCCATTCCTCTTTACTTTCCTGCTGGAGCAAGTGCAGAGCACAACATGGAAGCACTAGAGGGACTCAGCTGCCTTTGATGAATTAAAAAAAAAAAAAAAAATTAAAAAACTCTGCACATGTTTCCTCTTGATTCTTTTAATTTATAGTTTTATTTATTTGCACCTTTGAAGGAATAATAGTTGATGTCAGAGAGGAAAACCCCCAGAGTGATATCCGAATTCAGCTCCAGCTGGAGCAGACCCCAGGAGACACTAACAGCTGCCTGGCAGACCAGCAGGTTGGAGGCATTACATATTAAAAATCAGCATGAAATAATTTTGAATCTGCTATAAGATTGCAAAAGCCAGGCGATTCAGAGTTAATGCTTCCATTCGCATAGGGCTAAAATCTTGTATAAGCCGGTTTCCAAAGCTCAGTCTGAAGAAATACACAAAAAGACACTGGCTTGGGTGAGTCTAAGTAGCACCTTTGCATATTTATTCCAGGTTTAAAAATAGATTCCTGTTGGTCTGGCTTTAAAAATCAGTAGATTGCTAGGATTTAGGTCTGTGCCACAGATGCATTCTGCACTGCACGATAGGCTTAACTGCAAGCAGTGAATGAGGGTGAACAGAGAGGCAGCAGCTGGCACTCCTGCCAGACACCTTCGGCATGCTCACTGGTCTGTGAGAGCCTGAAACAGTCCACACATTGCTTACAGCAGCTTGGAAGTTTCACTTCCTAAGACTGAAAGAGTCCTGTAAAGACTTGAAAGAGAAGATTGAAAATACTAGCAACAGCATCTAATTTGAAGTAAGCTGGTAACGTCACCTCATGCCAGTGGTGCTCTTGGATTTCACAAAGCAACATCTCTACCCAAATGCCCCTTGCCCCAGCTGCAGACACTGGCTTTTTCTTCAGGTTCTGGAACTGCTGGTGAGCCACAAACCCACTGAAGCACACTCAGAGGGCAACCAAGCAGAATCAGCCAGGGTAAGCTGCTGTTCTGAGCTCAGAACTACCAAAATAAGTTGCATATTTGGAGTCATCGATTCTACACTTCTCTGGTTTCCCTCAGGACACATGTTCACCTTGGTAGCATGAAAATTCTTTGTTCAAGAATGAAAAATAATGCCTAGGCATGCAGACTACATTCCCTGGATATGCCAGGAGAGGGCATCCCGTTAGAAATGGCTGACTACCTGAAGTGCAGCAGCAAAGCTGCCTGTAAGGATGAATAGGGCATAATTTTCAAGAGCAGCAATAACAGGTCCCAGTTGTTCAGCTCAAACAACTTTGCTGTGGAGACTACAACGGACTTCATTAAATCAGGAGGGGACAAAATCTTGTTTATTGTCTCCTGCAGAGACTCGGTTTAGTGACTTGGCTAGGAGAGGAACAATTTGTCAGAGAACAGAAAGTACAATTACATCAAGTTGCTGTACTTGCTACCCAGGTGTTTCCAGCTGTCTGTTCTAGAGGAGGAACACTTCTCTTTTTAATGTCAGTGACAGCTGAGGGCTCTCTGAGAGAGCTGATTTGAAGAGTGAGGTTTGACCTGGTGTTATCCAGACAGCCCCAGCTCTGCAGCCCATGATCTCACCTGTGCTGGGAAATATGTAGTGGAGAACAAAAAGATTGTGAATATTTTCAGTGCCAGGAAAATGCATTCTGCCATTTGCAATCAGTTTCAGTTTGGTGCCAAGAAAGCTCCTCAAAGAATGGAAATAATTTTCTTTCAAGACTTCAACTACAAAAAGATAAGTGTTTGGCACATATGTTTTTAAGACTCTGGGGAAGAATTTTCAGTGTACAGACAGACTATTTAGTTGCTTTATACACAATTCACATGGTCATGAGTTATTTTTTTTTAATCTTCTGACATCCAGAATATCAAGTGACCTAAATCTACGACATGTTATCTTTCAATGGAGCATGTTGAATATTGTAGCCAGCCAATTCTCCTCTTGCCTTGGGTCTGCCTACACATCTGACTAGTGGAAGCTTGTTTGCTTTTGCTAGGAGGTGTTTGACAGACTCCCACAAGACCTGCCTAAGTAAAGATTGCTCTTAAAAGCATTGCTGGCATAGTCATGTCACTGATGAACATGGAAAAGAAAAGCACAACCCAATTTGTTTTAGCTGTAATGGCAAAAATCCTAATGAAGAAGCATTTACACTGGCCTAAGTCCTTTATTCTATTCTGAGAACTGATCTAAGCTGTACCAACAAGGAAATTTCGTTCGCCCCTCTAAATTAGGTTTGTACTTTCACATGTACAGAAATGACTTCACTGGCTAAAGCTGTGTTGGCAAACCCAGCTACATACAGATGAACATTAAATGCTTTCTCTTTCTTCAGTGCATGAGGAACTCAGTCTGGCTCTTCCCCTTGGTTTTCATGTTGGGTGGAAAGGAAAAGGAGGTAATAACCTCTACACTCTCCAATTGCCCTCCTTGCTGGCCAGAAGTGCAGGAGATCACATGGCCAGAGCTCTTGTTTCTCTCCTGCATTTCAAACTACAATGCGGTGGGTCGGCAAACAAGGTTGGGTGTTATATGTCTTCACTTACATATCCCACGTCTCTGCTAGTTACCCACTACTTTTAAATACTTGAGCTGTCAGAAACCTGGAGGAGATTTCAAAATACTTCATGAATTGGGTAGCATGTGAAGTTTACTGATGCCTCTACAATAACCACTGTAATTGGCATAACTTTACACAGATAGGCATACAATACCCAGAAGAGTCAAAATTTCACCATGTCTGCTGCTTCAGCTGGTTCTAGACAGTTACTACCACTGGTAAACCCTCAGAAGACAAAGCACAGCAAGCAGCACTTTAAAATCTGAGGATGGCAGCATTATTTCTGTGGACAGTAAATGTTATTTTTAAACAATTTAATATTACAAGCCTTTGAAATCCAAATGTGAAGACAGAGTTGCGCAGAAGCAGTAGTTGCAACAGTCTTGTTTAAGCTTAGATTAAATATCATACTGTCATTGCAGGCAAGCTTTGTTCCCTAGCAGTGAGTCTACATATTATGGATGCACGACTCCCTCAAAGATCTGCCAGATTATGGGATTACTCCAAGGAAAATTTTGCAACATTTGATTCCTTCCTGATGAAGTGATTTTTCACAACACTTTGCTGTAGCATATTGGCAGATGAAGAGAGAATGGGGAACTAAATGCATTTGCTAATAGTACACAATAATGATAAATGCAAAGCCCAGTGTCCAGCTGAAGGAATCCAACCTGATGGATATCTATAAAGCCATGTAAGGTCAGTGAGATGCCTCCTATAAGCAGAGTAAGAGCAGCCCGCATCTCTTAGAAAAGTCATCACAGAGAGATTTAGGCCCACAGCTGTTCAAGCCACAATGACAACTGGAAATGCTTATTGAATAGATCTTGAAATATTCCAGGTTCCCCAGTTCGTCTAAATAGTGGCAGAGCAAGGAAAGCAGGGCCACAGGGATCACCACAGCCTCCATTGCAGGCGAGCTGAGGCAGGCAGCCTGGCAGCCCCATGGTGTGAGGGACCTGAGCCTGCTCAGCTGGGATTCCTCCATGCAAGGAGCTCGGGTAGCAGTGCTTGGAGCTGCTCTGGGGTCAGGGAGTGCTTGGGGCAGGGAAGATGAAGGTCCAGTGCTTTTGCAGACTCCTGATCCTACTGAAGGAGGGGACTGCAGCAGGGGTCAGGATTCGGCTGAGGCTGGCGTGTTTATTTAGCCTCAGCAGCTCACCATTACTTATCTGTGGGCTAGCCACACAAGGCCACAGAGTCAGCCCTTGTGTTAGTTGCAGCCGGTTGCATTCAGGGGAAGAAGCTTTCTCTTCTTCTGCCTGTAAATTGCTGTGTGCTGTAATACTACCATAATACGGCTAATTACAGGCCAAGGTTTGCTGTAAGTGGCAGAGATTAAGATGCGCTATGAAGTCTTTAATTACTGAATTTCCTGCCTTTTGTTACCTTTACATCCTGCATGCTCTTTTATGTGCGTAATAAACAGTGAAATGATGCTGCTGGCTAGTTTAAGATCAAGAGCCAGAACAGTATTTTAGGTGGCTTTATCAGAACCAACTAATTTTGAGAGCAGGAAGCTTACTATCGCTTTTGTTTGCAATGTAAATATTGTGCAACGGTGCATGTTTTACAAACATCAGAGAGGAAATCTAAAGAACTGTTAACAGGTGCTAAATGAAATACTGAATAGCTTATTTGTGATGGCTGGAGTACGGAGTACAGATAATGTATTCTTTATTGTTCATACTAATCTATAAAAAAATTTGAATCTCAGTAGCTGTGCAAATAAGCAAATATTCTAATTTTATTGCAATCTCTACTTCAAAAATGAAGAAGATATTTTTTTATTTGCCACAGGCTGAGTGAGTCTTTCAAATGTTGTGATGGGCTCCACATAAACAAGTGTCCTTGTGCTATTGTCATAGAGGCAGAGCATAAAATCCCGTCCCTGCATGTTGTACAGTGTGCAACTGTAGTATCCAGACACTGGTCATTTCTCTCCCTTCTGTCTTCTTTCTTGCTGAAAGGCAAGAAAGCCTTATGAGCTTCCACTGCCCAGCATAGAGCCCTTTGCCCCAGCCTGGGTGCTACGTCCTCTCAGCAGTCGTGTCCCCACCTGTTCTTCCTATCCCTGGCTTTATGGTGCTTTTGGATATTTATGGTCCCTTTGATTCCAGGATGAGAGCTGGGACAAATTAACCCGTCAGGCCAGCTGGAGCCTCTTCCCTGCCTTCTTTCCCTTCATGTTTGCCGTGGGGTAATTTATCTCTGCCACCATTACATCTCTAGTCTCTCCTAACTGAAAAGGGTAGAAAGCCTCGTTTTCTTAATCTAGTACTCAGGAAGGACAACCTCAGCCAAGTTAACAGAGACCTGGATGATGCTCACAAGAAGAACCGAAAAGAAGGTATATCCGATGCTAGATTGTCCTCCACCTAAGCTAAACCAAGGCAGAACCTCTTTATCAAACAGGCACTTGTGCTTTTTATCCTATGCATGAGCAGTCTCAGAGAAACCAGAGAGCACAAAACAGAGCATGTGCTGAGATGTTTGAGGTCTGCTGGGCCAACAGCTCCAGTTATAACCACCAAGAGCAGAGGTACCTCATTCTGTTTTTTCATTACTCTTATTTTTATATTTGAAGGGGTGAGGGAAGAAGATAAACTAGTGGCAGATGAATGGACATAAAATAGGTTTTATCTCCTGGAGAAAAATTTTAAGACCCCTCAATAGAAAATCTGTTCAATTTTTTGTTCAAAAATTTCCACAAATGCTCCAGAGGAGATTATGAAGCCTGTGAACAAAGAGTTAAATTGGCTGTGCAGAGTCTCTTCCTGTAAACAAGCACTGAAGGGAGGATCTAATTAGATGGCTCCTTCGGAAGCGTGGAATAGAAGATGCTTTGGGGATAACCCATCTCCACATTCAGGATTATAAGACAGCCCAAATGTACTGCTTTTCTTTCAATTTTTGTTGGTATTATTTTAGTTTTCCATTAACAGAACTTTCAGTGAGGAGAAAAACCTTGTTGGCAGTAATTACATAGGGATTTTTCAGTCTACATTTTACAGTATCCAGATGGCTAATGGTCATCACATCTCAGACCTCTTGTAGATACATCTCTGTGATTCCGATCACCTGCCACAGGGCTTATACAACAAGCTGTTGTGAACTTGTTATGCAATACTGCCATGTCTCGGTTCCCTCTGCCAGCTTGTGTACTGCATGAGTGACATACCTGCCATGACTCCAGGCAGCTGACTGACCTGGTGCTGATCACTCTGACAACTTCTATGACCACGCTATCATAAAATACATGCTCCACTTCACTGACTCCAAGCTGAGCAGCGCTGGCACACACATTGCCCTGAGATCAAGAGGCAAGGACAGGTCTTTTGCATGAAAGAGTAGAGCACGTAGCGCTGAGATGCTTCAGATCACAGCTGTGATGCTCATGGCTTAGCACAGTGTGATCGCCCAGCAGTAATTTAAATTTTGGTAAAGATGAATGCAGTATATTTGGTGATGCTGACCATTCATTATGGCTGCCCTAGGCAATGCACGTCTAAGATGGATTGAGCTGAAAACCTATTGCAACAGAAGCAAATCAGACTTGATAATTCACTTCTAGGAGCTCATGACTGTGGAAAGAGATGTCTAAATGTCCAAAGTGATGATGGAGGCTTCAGGGCATTAGTAAAGTCCCCATGAAAGAAGGAAGATCGTTTGTTTCTTAGAAAACACAGAACTGCCAGATATCCTCTACATAGTCCTGACTGTCAAGAAGACATTGTGCATGCCTTCTAGACTATGTATTTAGGGGCATCATGAAGAACTACAGTTCCCAGTATGCTCAGTGAAGAAAGATGGGCATGCGGGAATAAAGGTGGAGATGGCTGAGGAGGTGAGGTAATTCAAATGATCTGCTGCCAGGATTAGTGTGAGAGGTGGCTACTTCCAGTCATGGCCAGGTATAGAGTCCTCCTTTCACAGAGAAGGGTCAAATATTGGGACCCTGTGACACTGCAGACCATTCTCCCATCCCACTGACATTAAAAGTATGGTCTCAGAAACAGGGGAGAGAGAAATAAGACGTTGCAGAAAGTCAGAGCAGACTTAGGCCTTATCGTCTTCATCTTCCTGTTCCTAGTTCTACTTCCTTCAAACAAAAAAGAAGTTTAACAAAATGGAGCCTTTTGGAAACAACCATAGAAAGAATTATTTTGCATTGATGCATGAAAGCCAAGCTCTAAAATTCATGTGCCAAAACTTCATGCTAAATACCTCTGCTCTCTTTCAAATTCAGAAATTGCTAAAACTAGACAAGCTTATGTGGGCAAGTAGTGGGGACTGCACCAGAATTATGGTTAGACATGCTTTGATTTTCCAGCATAAATTTCTTTTTCCCAGAAATACTATCAATTAATAACATGTTAGTATTTTTGAAAAGAAGCATTTAAATGACATGGGAGTCTATGAAATCAATGAGACATGGGAAAGGGAGTCAAAAACAGTCCTTCACATGTTGTGTAGTTTGATGTGACTTATAATACTGACACAGCAGCTCACTGTGTAGTCTTAAGCCAATACCTAATTGTTTTTAGTCCAGACACTCTTCAATTTGGCCTTTTTTCCAGCTAAATAAAGTAAGTAAAAAACACACTAATAAGCATTCTCTGATGAAATCTTACAGATATATCATTTAAGGTCTTCATTAATAGTATTTTTGCTTGATTTTAAGCAATTCTGTCTCCATATTTTTAGATTTTGTTAAATAGCATGAAATCCACAGCATAGGTAATGCCAGGTGTTAAAAAAACAAAATCTCTTTATGGCTCTCAAAAATCTTCTGACTTTCAATCTCTATGGTGTTTTTTTTTCCTTAAAAGTTAGCAGTATTTCCAGTTACAAAGGTTTGGGAAGGACACACAGTCCGTGTAGTTGCATCATTTTTCCCCCTTTCTGGTGCTTATATGAACTTCTAGTTATTTTCTTCATCACTTGATCTTGCACAATTTGCAATGCATTCAGTTTCAAATACCTTGTATCCATGCAGTATGCCAAACTGATTTTTCAAATCTGCATAAAAGCGTTATAATATTCAGGACTGCAACATTTATTTATTAAAATTTTGTTTGGTAGGCTAAAATAGTTCAATGGAAACGAATCTTCTCAATTTCAAGCATGTCCTAAGGCAGCAGCTTGCAGAATAATGCTAACTGTGTCACTGGTTCTAATTTTGGATAATTGAGTATTTATTTCACAGTACACTGCCTCTTGGGGCAGAGTGCCTGGCTTGTACGCACACGTAGCAGAGAGTCCTTGTAACTTCTTGTTCCCAGCCTAAATCTTTTCTCCTTTTCATCTCTCTCTGAGGATGCAAACAGGATTCTGCTGCCCCTGACCACTGAAGATCCCCTCTGTAAGTCCAGCATATTATGAAGCATGTAAGTTATCCCTCATGCTGTTTGACTGACAGATTCTGATAGCATCCTCTTTAATATTTTTATCCAATTTCCACAGTAACTGACCAATTACATCAGAAATTTCAGGATTGCTCTGTTTTTCAGGGGTCAATTTCCAGCAGTTTCCATTTTTCTTTCTGGGTTCTTTGGAGATAAGTGACCTGTTACTCCTCTGGCAAGGCACATTAAGTATTATGAATCCATCCAATGTATTAGCTGATATTTTCATGAAAATTTCCTTCAGTATTTCCACATCTGTGTGTTGAGATGGAAAGAACATCTGAAATGAAGTTCACTGCATACAAATCATCACAGTAGGTTTCCAATGACCAAATCTTGCTCTAGAACACAGCTGCCACCTAGGGACTTCACTTCTTCCTAAATATACATGTTGGCTTTCACATTACTGTCACTACAGAAAATTCACTCACCACTTGCACTTGCACAGTTTCAGACATGAGGATAAAGCTGCTCTGACCCACTCACAGTTTGGAAAGGAAGTCCTCTCAACCCTGTCCTCCACAGCAAAATGAAATAAATACGAAAAGGGACCAGGAGATATATTATTTATACCATCAGTTTCAAATAACTGTGACCAGTCAGATTCATGTCAGGTGCCCTCAACATAAGAGAAAACAGTTTTTTTTTAATACTGGAACTCAGTGAAGACTGTATTGGTATTGGCTTGGTAGTGTTAATGTAGATGGTTGATGAAACAGGAATGTCAATTCGTTTTGAAACTGCCTTTCCCTAAAATATGTGGTCAGTCTCTGAGGTACAAGAGTCAAGGGACAGTATCATTTCCAACTATTGAAGAGAAATATGCAGAACACGACATTCTCCCTTCACATCTCTTGTTCACCTTGAAATTGTTATTTATGTTCCTTTCTGTTTGTTTCTATTCATGACTGACCTTCATTTCTCAGTGACCTCAGTGTGCCAGCTGGCACAAAGTAGATGTGGAGAAGCTCGACTCAATAGCTCAGGTGTCCTTTTGGGTGTCCTCACTCCCTTTCCTGCTTTTGACCATTACTCTATTAATGACCTGGAGTTCTTACACTATTTCTTTGCCTTTGCAAAGCATCTGAAAAGACTGGAGTATTTGAAGCCTAACTGGACTCTCAAATTTCACTTGGGAGATAGATTTATTATAAACTTCAGTGAGAGAATAACGTATCATTTACAAAATAAAACATAAAATAGACAAGTGCCTATTGTATGAAGCGCTATTTTCACTATGTTTTTGAAGATAGTAGTTGCCAGCCAGAAAATCTGACAAGTTTTCACAGATTCCATAGATTTTTAAGTAAGGAAATGTACTGCAGTTCTGTGATTGCAGTTTTCTTTAATTGCTGCAGGCTGTAGAGAGAGATTCCTTGGATCCTTCCCCGTTATGTTTCCATAACCTCATCACTTCTGGTCTTATGTCCAGCTCTGAACATATGTTTATATTTTGTGATATAATGTGATAGTAGCTGCGGTCATTAGTCACTCTGGGTGAATTTCATGGTAATTACTGTTTTAGTTTTTTGTTTTTAAAAAACCTTTTAAACCTAGAGGACCATATCTATCTATAAGTAAGTTCTCCCCCCTCTCCGTGAGTGTGCCCTGCCTTGTGACCTTCTTTCCACCCATCACGCACTCCCCTCTGCCCTCTCCAGACTTCATAAAATGATTATCATGTAAGAAGTACTTTGCTTTTGATGTAGGGTCCATCTTCATTACCGTGAAAGGTTTGTAATTCTGTACTTCCTGTCTAGTTCCTGAGCCAGCTAAGTGTGTCATGCGCAAAATGAGTAATTACATGTTTTTGAAAGACAAGGGGAGTAAAAGCCCTCAGTGTTAACTGAAGCTGGAAATGCTCTCACTTGGATACGAGGAAAAGAAATAATTTCTGACCGGAAACATACATGCTCAAATTATGCACTCACTGGACTCATGTATGCAAAACCCCACTGCTATAAATTATTCATCTCAAGAGAGCGTCATTCTTGGATGTTCTGCAAGACTGGGCTTATGGTAGCTGATACTTTCTGCTCACCTCATTCTTAATCTTCTTTCAGCCAAAAAAAAGACAACCTGTATGCTAGCATACAGATGGCATTAAAATGACCGAAAGGATGAATTTGGCTCAGCAGAAAATAGGCCTGTATAAGGCCAGTATTATTTACTTTACATTACTTTACATCAGTGCATGCTGGCTGCTATAATTCTATTGCTAAGATTGTAAAAAA
>JACDJE010000086.1:2720341-2796994 GCA_016647715.1 Pavo muticus | reverse complement strand
AAAAAAAAAACGAAGAAAGAAAACAAGCATGGGTCTAGTAGGACGTAGGAAGTGGAATGAGCACACAGTATAATACTTGGCTAGATATATAAATGCATTGCAGAGATTTGTTTGTGCTAGTACCTCTTACACTGTGTCTAGTCAAAGGACAGAGAGGAGCTGCTCCCACAGTCTCCTACAATGTTCTGCCTAACAGATTTCATCTGTACTAGCTATCTGCAGGTCCTACCATCTTTATGATTATGTTCTTTCTCAGTTATTGCAAGGCTGCTGGTGGCATTCTCAAAACAGTAGCTATTAGCAGGTTCTATGGTACATAATAGACTATATAGAATCATAGAATGGTTTGAGTTGTAAGGGACCATTAAGATCCTTTTGTTCCAACCCCCCTGCTATAGTCAGGGACACCTCCCCCACTAGACCAGGTTGCTCAAAGCCCCATCCAGCCTGGATATATTTTACTATTATATTTTACTGCCACAACAAGCCAAATTAATTTTAAGGGCTACCTATAACTGTAGCTGAAAACTGAAAATTTTCAGGTATCACTTAGTGAGCAGGAAAGATGATGAGAGCATGTATTAAAGGACAAATGAAATTCAGTGACTTGTCCTAAATAATAGGAGCCAAAGAACAACTCCTTATCAAGATGGCTTGTCAGAAAATAAACACTCTTAAAATAAAGGGCAGATTCCAAATAATCTATGGCACGATGTTCTGTACTGCAGTAGTGTGGCATCCCAATTCATCGGTCTCAAGAGAAGCATACTTCTTTCTAAAGACCCCATCTTATTAAGGTTTTCAGTAGTAAAGGCTTTCAGTAATAAAGCAAGGCATCCTTCACATATTGTTTCATTCTTACAGCACAATCAATACCCTAATCTGTTATGGTGCTTTCACATTGGTGCTATTATTTTCAGAATAAGCAAATAGCAAAAATGGAGAGGAAATGGAAGAAGGGAAGTGTTCCACAGAGAGAAACATATTACAAACAGCAGAGGATCATCCAAGCATGCTCTCTGCTGTGCTTCAGGAAAACAACTCATTTACCAGATGTTTCAAATTGTGTGTAAAATATAAAAGAGCATACTGGGGAAAATGTATTTAATGCTAGAATCCTTGTCTGTCTATTGCAAGAATACAAAATGCAAAATGTGAGCTAGCTTAAAAATATTAAAATTGAAATCGCATTGAAATTTATAACTGTATCTTTGTCAAATTATACTCATTGCTTTCAGGATCTGAAGAGGTCTTAAGTTTGTTACATTTTTCTATCTGTCAGAAATGAGGTGATTCCACTTTTTCCTTTCTCTCTTTGTTGACTTTTTTTTTCCACTTATTATTTCACAGTTGTTCTATGATGACTCTTTTAAGCAGGATAGCGATGTGGAAATGTACAATAAATACTTGAGTGAATGTCAAAAAATGGAGATCTTCCACAGTTCCAGCCTACACAAATGGAGAAGAGTCCAGGTCACAGGGATTTGAGTCAGGGTGCCTGCTGCACTGAGTCTGCTAGAACATAGACAACAGACATGTATTATAATATAGATCAACCCCAAATTTAACTTTTTAGTAACTCCTCATTGCTTCACCGTGGGCAGTAATGTAGGCCAGTATGAAAGCTGCCAAAGAGGTGGGAACATGTCCTGTGATAGAAATTATTACGTGGGGCACTGGTCTGCTGGTCTGTGATAACTGAATGAAAGACTTTTGCTGTCTAGGCTTGGCAGAAATAGAAATTGTAGTCCTGTGCACACTTAGCCATGCATTTGCCAAATAACAAGCGAATTATGGCAGTGCACAGCAAAAACTCCGAGGTCTGTTTTCATATAATTTTTTTCCTTGAGGGTGAATTCCAGTGTATCCTTTGATGTTCTTTAATAAGGGTAGTGAAGCACTGGAACAGGTTGCCCAAAGAGGTGGGGGATGCCCTGTCCCTGCAGACATCCATGGTCAGGCTGGACGGGGCCCTGATCAACCTGACCTAGCTGTAGGTGTCCCTGCTCAGTGCTGGGGGATTGGACTAGATGACCTTTGAATGTCTCTTCCAACTCAAACGATTCTATGATCTTATGATTCTATATCTGAAATTTGCAGTGTCTTTCTGTATTTTATGCATACTACAAGAGAGTGAAGAGAAAAGAAGAGAAAGATAATATTGTCTCACTTCTCAAAGTGCTAAAGGGATTACATTAAGGTGTTCACCCTTTGAGCAAAACTTGTGCTCACACCCAAGGAGGGGTGTCTTTCCCCTGCCTGGGGAAAACATAACACCTGTTGAAACTGAGGGAGAAGAGTGGTAGGGGGGTGGCTAGAGGCAATACCAAGACTTCTAGTAACACTGTGCCAGCTGAGTCCTGTTTTCCCATAATCTTTCATAAGTTTTTCCTGAAAAGACATTACTCAAAATATGGCTAGCATTTCTTCAAGTAATGAACTTTCCTTTCAGCTATAGGACTGAGGTATAGCATTTGGGCTTTGTAAATTTTCAAGAACTGGCTGATTTGCATAGGCACATTTTTTTCATATAAGCAGAGCTGGCAGTGCCGCCAAAAGTTACATTTGGCCAACAATTTCCCTTGTAAAATCCTGCTTCTGCTGGGGTAACTAATTTTACAGTGCTCTGAAATTTCTTATGCCAGGCCTCTGCTTCAGGGTGAATACTTGCTGTTTTATTGTACAGTTACTCGATGGTTGGTTTTTTTTAATTTTTTATGTAAAAAATAAGTAAAGAAATACATAAATAGATTACATAAATAAATAATCATCTGTTCTCAAGGTAATTGATGCATGATGCATTTTCTCATGCTCCTGCATTCTTACAAGTGTTCTACTGGGACAAGACAAAGATTATTGTGCTTTTTAGCAACAGCTTAACGTCTGGACAAGGAAAGCTGTGTGTCTCTGGAAAAACAGCTTTGCTCATGACATTTTGCCCAAATGTGTCTAAATACATAAGCCTTTGAAGAATCTCTGTGCTACTATGCTAATTTGAAACTCACTAGGGTTTCTTGGCAAAAGCTCTGATGCTCCATCTCCATGGGCTGAGAAGTTCTAAGCCGAGTGCAGTGTAGCATCCAGCAGTTTTCAGGGCTGATACAGCAGCAGATCCATGACTGGAGTAGCTCATGTTTCTTCTGGGTCTCGCAGTCCCTCTACCAGCCCTGGGACCAGCAGGGAACATCTGGCCTCAGCATGGGGAGCACAAGCACTGCCTGGGTTAACAAGTGCTTGGGGAGAAAAAGGGTAGATCTGGTTTGACTCGGGAAGGAGACTGAGTTATGTACTTCTCATCCAGGGTGTTCTACTTTTTCTAACTCAAACTGAAACCTGAAAGTTTTGAAAGTGCTAGAATTTAAGGAAAACTCTAGAATTTAAGAAGATGAGGATAAAAGCATCAGTTTCTTAAACTCTTTTGCACCAACTAGACCCCTGAAATGCCCAAGTTTAGGATGGCTCAGTTACAGTCCCAGAAATGATACGCACTGCTTAACCCCAGTTAAGCTTCAGCTTCTAGAAGCATTATTTTACAATGCTTTTAGTCTAATCAGTACAGTTAATCAGTACATTTGATTATATTTAACATGTGTGGTTTTTTTTTCTCTGAGGCTATAAAGGACCCATTTGGCTTCAGAGTGAATGACATAAATAAGAATCCTCTGTGCACTGGTACTAATCAACTGAAGGGGATAGTTTATCAAACGGGTCCTACATGAAAGCTGCAGAGGGACTCTCTATCAGGAAGTGTAGTGATAGGAAAAGGGGGAATGGTTTTAAACTAAAAGAGGGGAGATTTGGATTAGATACTAAGAAAAAATTCTTTCTTCAGAGGGTGGTGAGGCGCTGGCGCTGCCCAGAGAAATTGTGGTGCCCCTTCCCTGGAGGCACTCAAGGCCAGTTTGTATGGGGCCCTGGGCAGCCTGAGCTGGTGGGGGGCAGCCCTGCCCACGGCAGGGGTTAAGGCTGGGTGGGCTTTGAGCACCCTTCCAGCCCCCACCATTCTGTGATCCTATTTCAATTAGATATAACAAAGGGACTAATACGGTCTTGTGGAGTTGTTGAAGACCACTGCCTTCATGCAGGTATTGCAAGTGAAAAAAATCTTAGGTAAATATAAATTATTAGAGAGAGAGACTTAATCCAGATGCTTTCTAATGGTCTACAAAAAGGCACTTCAAAAAAATATATCTAATCCATCTCTCATGAGAGAGAAGTAAGTCATATATTCAGAGACATTCATAGGACTGGTGGCGAATTTGTCCAATCTGACAATTGTTTACCACAGGTTAATACTTGTAGTCCTTGTGGTCTGAGAAGAATGCAATGATATCCATCTGATGTATTTTTTGCATGTGAAACAAGTATAGTGATACTTCTGACAAATGGCAAATGTGAGAGAAGAGACTCCTAGTGTTCAAGGAAAGGAACTTGGACTGACTTGCATATATTTTGTTGTTTTTTAAAAAGGAAAACAAGAAGATCACCATTTTAGAAGACTTTTGGGGAACATAAATGCTGCTTGAATGGATAGCATAGGTAGGACTGTCCAAAAACCCTGGTGTTTTCCTGAGGTTTATACAGCCAGTCACCTTGGACAGTATTGCCGTCTGCCCTGTGATACTTCGCATCTTCCCAGGCAACATGAAGCATGATGAGAAATGGGTGTAAAACAGTGCCCTCTGAAAGAGAATATTGCAAGAAAACATGCTTCAGGCAGAAATTAGTTTTAATTTAGCTGTTGTAACCCATTGTTTTAGAGAAAATGGGAACCGCTGCGTTGCATACTGAAGAAACGGACCTGATCTATTCTAATCACAGTCTGACTGTGTAACCCACACTGACAAATAGCTTCTTTTATACTAAACATCTGTGGGAAAGGCTGCTTCCCATGCTGGCCACATGTCTGCTAAATAAAACCCAGAGGAAATTGGCCAGGCAGTTCTGCATGCTATTGTGAGAGAGGTTAAGGTTCAGTAATGACCTCTGGTCCTTTGCCCTGTAAACTGATGGGGCTAGATGCACCATAGAGTTGGCTTACTAAGTCTCTGCTTTGCTGTAGGATTGTCTTCACCAGTTAGGTTATTCTTTAAAGAGATTAGCTATCACAGCTTTGGAAGAGTGTTTTAGATGGTCAGAGCCCTGCTTTTCCTTCCCCATCAAAAACAGTGGTTGCAAAAATGCAGAGTACAAAAAAATTGGAAATGTTAAAATACAGAAGCTCCCCCAAAATATTTTTTACAAATGGTTGATTTATGGAAAGGAGTTTTATTAATAGTAATTTACCAGTTGCATAACTGCCTTCATGTAGAAATCTGTAAAATTATAGACCAATAATATTTTTTAATAAATATATTCATCCTTGTGAAATTACCAGTGATCGTCTTTGAAGCAAATACTAACTGTGCTCTAAAGACAAATTATAGTGATGAATGATCCAATTAATGAGAGTGCAGAACTCTTCTAAAACCCTTTTTTCATACTTGGTGAAGTATCTTGGTCCTTTCATTATATGTCCTGTAACAAACCTACCAAAGGGACTTCAAATAGAACAGTCACAATTCAGTATGATTTTGCAGTTCCGTATTTGATGATGGAGAACACTGTGTGCTCAGATACATTTTGCCTTTGAAGAAATAGAAAGAATTCCAAACAAGGAACAAAGTGTGATTATCGTGGACAACAGGTTGGCCATGAGCCAGCAGTGTGCCTTTGTGGCCGAGAGGGCCAATGGTATCCTGGGTTGCATTAAAAAGAGCTTGGCCAGCAGGTTAAGGGAAGTGATCCTCTCCCTCTACTCAGCCCTGGTGAGGCCACATTTTAGTCTACTCTGTCCAGTTCTGGGCTGTCTAGTTCAAAAAAGACGGGGATCTCCCGGAAGGAGTCCAACGGAGAGTCACAAAGATGATAAAGGGTCTGGACCATCTCCTGTATGAGGAAAGACTGAGTAACCTGGATCTGTTCAGCCTGGGGAAAAGAAGACTGAGGAGGGATTTGATTGATGTTTATAAATATCTGAAGAGTGGTGGTAGGCAAATGGTTGAGGCCAGGCTCTTCTTGGTGGCATGTAGTTGTCATGGTTTGGCGTAGTTTGGCCTAGTTCATTCTTCTTTTCTGAGACCAAGAGACTGGAAATACTGGCAATCCACAAAGCTGCAGCATTAACTCTTTAATTCCCAGTACATTATATGATGTTATGATGTGAAATACTGATCAAAAGTCATAAAACCATGACAGAATTGATAGGACAAGGAGTAATGGCCTAAAACTTGAACATAGGAAGATTCATACAGACATGTGGAAGAATTTATTTACAGTATGGTTGACAGAGCACTGGAACAGGTTGCCCAGAGAGGCTGTGGAGTCTCTTTCTATGAAGATATTCAAGACCTATCTGGATGCCTATCTATCATCTGTGAGACCTACTGTAGGGAGCCTGCTTTGGCAGGGGGGTTAGACTCAATGATCTCTTGAGGTCCATTCCAACCTCTGCAATTCTGTGATTCTGTGATTGTAAACTCAGTGGTAACCAAGGCCTCCGATTCTTTAAATGCTTTGAGACTCATTTACCATTATACACAGTAAATAAATTGAAGACAAATATGAAATAGTTGAGACTAAACATATACATTTTGAGATTATTTGGTGTAAGTTTATATGTGATTACTCCCAAAGTTCGTTGGTTGCAAGTGGTAAGTGAGAAATTCTGTTCCATTCAATTAGAAAGATATAAATGCAATATAATAGCTTACAGGTCTTCAAAGAAAGGAGGTAAAAAATTGAGGAAGGGGCTGTCCTGTTGGAATAAAACTAAGATTTGCTTTACTTGTCCTTGTTCACATTTTCCTGGATGCTTGATATTAGCAAATTGTTTCTCCTGTAGAGAAGTGCAAAGAAACAGAACATTTTAAAGAGGTTATTTATGGAAAGTAAATATTGAAATCCTTAGTACAAGAGCTTGCTGAGATGCCTGATTTTAAATGTCACTCAGCTCTTAAATGAAAAAGCCTCCTTTATATGTCAGCCTAAATACAGACAAAAGGGGGTTAGGAATACTGAATATAGGTATTCATTAGTCATTGCAGGTAACCTACTAAGAGCGGTTCGCTTATATATAATCAGTAATAAATTTTAGGTTTACATGTAAAAAGTGGGCCTATTCCAGGCAAAAGAAAAGTCTATGTGTCATTCAACAGTGTTGTCCAATTCATAAAACATCAGAGAAGGCAACGAAATGGGAATTTTTTTGTCCTTAGAGTCATAGAATTCCTTGTGTGGCTGTCCTTGTTTTTGTGGGTATTAGTCAGATCTTAAACAATGTTTATGGGGGTTTTTTTGGTTTTTTTTTTGGTTTTTAACCAAAGATAAGCGCTCAGGCAAACAGGAAAAGGGTGTAGTAAAAAGTGAACACAAACCATACACTGGAGCTGCTGGCATCCAGAAATTTTATCAGCGTTTTCTTTTTTATCATGTTTGTATTTGCCATACATCCATCGATTGTGTTTCTCTTGCACTGCTGTCCCTTAGTGCTAGCAAGTACTATATAACACAGATTATTTTCATGTCCAAACTGAAAATTGTTATGCAGCAATTCTTTTGACTGCACATCTTTTATGAATTTTCACAGTTTGTGTCAGATACGGTTGACTTGAAGTGGTGTCTTCAGAAGAACAAATATCATGAAGAAAACCCATTCTATATGTACATTTATTCAGCCAAATAACAATAAAAAATTTCCTTTATGTGTGTTCTGTGTACATTCTTACAGTGAAGAACTCCATAGTTAACATCTGTGATCTGAGGATTTTGAAGCAAATCAACTGATTTAAAACCAAATACTTCAGCTTCAAAATCGTTAAAGATATGCAGAAACACTCACTGAATCCCTCAGCAAGGCAGTTTTTTACTGTGGTTTTCTCAGGCAGACTACTGATACTGTAGAATAAACCAAATCCCTCCAGAAACTAGAAATAATTTTGCCCTCTGAAGAAATCACTTGGGTAATAGAGACATTCAGCACTTTGCCATCTCTTAATTTCTCTAATTTTGTATCACCCTACTTCTCTATGAACAAAGCCATGCAGTCTCCTAGAAGCTTCTTGATCTGGATAGAAGACAACGTCTGCCACTGTTTCTTTCTCTGAAGAGAGAGCATTATTAGTAATACTTTTTTTCCCATCTTGTTTGTTCAGATTTATAAGCTCTTTCAGGAAGGCTGTCTTTTTTTCTAGGTTTTGATTTGCAGTGTATTTAGCACAGCAGGTCCCCAGGCTCAGCTGAAGCCAGCATATTGTGTTGTCTTCATCTGCATAGTACAAAAAAACCCACCTTTTGAAGGAGTAATGGAACTTGATTTTTTAAGTTATTTGGAATCTCAGAAATCATATTAAAATTTGCCCAAAAATATTGCTCGCCTTAGTTGGCTGAAAGCTGTCTTCCTGTCCCATTTTACATATGCCCTTTTTACCTCAATGGGAATCATATTATGTGAAAAACTGCACTCAGAAACGTCTGGAGCAATTTACCTTGACTTTGTTATCCTGCGCATGATTTTGCTCTCAAGTACGTGACATATTTGCAGGGCAGCAGAGCCGTACTAGGGTAAGTCCTGAGGTCAGACCTTACATTACCCCCTTCATTTTCTAGCAGATAGTTTGTTGTTTCCCTGAGGTTGCCGCTACCACTTTAAAAACAAGTATCTCAGGAATTTTCTTTTGAAACAGGCTTCCCTTTTCCAAATCCAATTATACTATTTCAGCTGGGTCGTTTTCAACCCCTGCCGCATTTGGGGGTTTGGGATTTTTTGTTTGTTTGATTGGTTGCTTTTTGTCTGATTTTATATTAAAAAAAAATGACCCTGCTGTGGGGAAACCAAGAGAAAGAGCCCTGAGTCCCAGCACTGACTCACAGCTCCGCTCCAGCAACCCTCATGGCAGTGGATCTCTGCGGTGGGCTCCCACTGGAGATGAGTTGTGTTGTGGAGCCCGTTCCTCACAGCCTGCAAAGGACTGAGGGACTTAGCATCACCAGGTGCCCCAGTAACATTGCTGCCATCCCACCACGTGTCTTTAAATTAGTAGAAGCAGTCTGGAGTTAAGGCTGGCATTTAGTATTGCCTTTTGTTTGCCCTCACATAGTTTTTAAGTGAAGGGCATGGTGTCAGTGCTGTGACAACAGATGCCATAAAATATGTCTAACAAGCAGCGACCCTAAAATGTGACTGTGAAATGTCACACCTGCATGTTTGAGGTGCCTGATCCAGGAGAAAGTACATCAGTACGGCCATCAGAATTTCATAAAAAGGTATTTTTCTTTGAAGGGAATAAACATACGAGACTTCATTAATAAGAGAAAAAACCTTTGAAGCAGCTCCATACAATTTATCCCTCCAGCAATATTACTCTCGAGTATCAATTACCATTTGTGCTATAGCCATGTATAAAGATCCTATTGTTATGGTAGTAAATGAGGACAATAATGAACCACATCACTGTCTTCAAAAAAGTGGATATCTGTCCTTAGAAGACATTAGAAAAAAAATGTAAAACTGTTGAATGAAATGTATTATCTTGCTTCAAGATAAAGTATAATGTAATCTTGCACAATTTTTATTTTTGCTATCTGCAAAATGCTGTTATCCAGGTTTTATGAGAATTACTTTATAGGTATTTTTTTCAAAGAAGCACTTGCATTTGTCTTTCACTAACTTCTTGGTCTTTTCTAATGGAGGCCTCTGGGCAGCTGCAGCATATGTCACCACTGTGCTCTGCGCCAGCTGACATGAAGACCCTGCTCAGTTCCCAGCGGGGCAGGGTGACACCCAGCACTGCACACAATGAGCTATTGCAGGAGCCCTCCAGTAAGCCTGGAGGCACCAGCCTGTGCCTGTAGAAAGACCTCAAAGTTGGGAGGATGCCATTTCCCTACTTAGGTGCCTTTCTGTTGGAATGCCGGGCAAATGAATTGTTGTGTAACATTTTGCATTTCAGCATAGCTTGCAGTGTGTTGCTCAGCAGAAACAACAAAACAAATCAAGTAGAGAGGCTTTCAGGTCTTAAACACAATTCATTTCTGTTGTGAAACACTGTATAAATTCTCTGAATGGTTGTGCCACACATGGTGACAGAGTGTGAAGATGGCTGACTCTGACAGCTCTCACTGTTTCTTGCTTCAGTGCAGTGTTTTATCTGTACAGCTGGAAAGAGGCTTGAAGTTTATAAAATGCCTGAATCTGGGTCAGGAAATATTTCTGCTTATTGCAAGCTGATTTCCTCATCTGATGTATGCTGGAGGTGTTGAGAGCAAGATTTTGCTGCACAGCTGCTGAGTCTTTGCTCTCCTTCAGGAGGCTGAGAAGGAAAATGTGGGGCAAAACAGAGAGTCAAACAAGCAGCCACTTCTACTACCTGATATTCTCCTGTGCTCCTATTACTATAGAAGTGTTTAGCTTGAAGAAAAAAAACACACATCACAAACTCATGTACTTGGAGGGGCACCTACCAGCACACAGGAGGGAAGAGTGACATGTGAAACACCAGGTGTGCCACTGATCCATCAGTTGTGGACAGGATCCGCTGGTGTGTATACACCATACAACCCCACGACAGCAATGGTGAGGGCTTGCCACCACTGATACTATTTCTTATGACACAAAATAGTGGGGTCTTAGTCTGAAGTTCTGAAATAAATGGCCTGTTGAACAGGACCAGCTGATGATTGGGGTGGTGGGAAGGGGATATGGTCTCAGCTTCAAATAGTGTGTGCTTTAGAAACACCTTCCAGATAATAAGCACTGTCCTTAGAGGAGTCTGGCACTTGCCCTGCCAGGAGAGATGCCCATGTTCCCCTCTGCTCTGAGCTGTAGCATTCCCAGGGAATACCAGAGATAGTTTTGCATCTCCTTTCCTGAGCTAGATCCCATCTGTGCGGGAACAGGTGCTAAGTGGAGTTAGTGGTTTGAGAGGACTGATGTTTGCTTTTGTCTCTACACTGCCAGCACTTCAGGTTAGTCTTGGGCCTAACAAGGTCATCCCTGATCTTGTACCATGGAAGCAGATGTTGCCATGCGCAGTGTTAAGTTTCCATCCTTGTTGCTCTCTGAGGTTTGTTGGTATTGTCCCAATTGGTGTTTGCTGCTTTCCATCCTAAAGGCAGCTGTATTTCACTATTGAATGAGCTGCCTGTGTTTATTTCTGTTCATTTCATAGAGTGTTTACAAATCTTGATTTTTGGTGTATTTGTTATCTCAAGAGATAATGTTACTGTGATTGTTTTTCTTCTTATAGACTGCAAACAGTAAATCACTTAGTCTCATTTAATAAATCATGTCATCCTAGCATCTAATCTGTTTATGCTCTTTCTTAGTTCACCTTGACTCTCTTTTGTTTCCAATCATATGAAAACACTTGAAATTACGTACTGGCATGAAAATGGAACATTTTTCAGGAAGAAATCTTTATTGCTCAGTCTAACAAGAAATAGTACTGGGTGTCTGGTTGCACATACATTAGCACATCCTTTTATTTCGTGACCATACCGAGTATGGTCACGAAAAATCTGAATTTGGTTCAGTCCCTTTCACTGGTCCATGAGGTTAAAATATAACACAGGTTACCAGTGGAAGAAGGAAAGCTGTACCTCTAAGTGATCAAAATATTATTAGGATATTCTCCATAATGTGGAAAATTCAGCTGTACCAAGTGTGACAAAGATATCTGAACATAAACTTCCCAGATGGCCTGCTTTATGTTGTGGAGGATTATCTAGTGTTTTGTGAATGGGACCTTCACTCTGTGCGTGTGGCTCTGTGGCTGTGTCAGGACTTTTGTTTATGACCTCGGTCAGTGTTTCCATTTCAGAAGAACTAAGATAAATCCTTTTGACATTCCAGCGTTTTCTGTTCTTGGCTGTAACTCGTGGTGAATAGTTCAGATTTGGCAAATTGTTTCGTCTGCTCTAATACTACATTTTTCAACAAATAAATGATTTGCTGGCAGAAGTTTGCCAACTATGGTTACGATTGCAAAGTTTTTTTTCTCAGACCTGAAGAATAGCCTGTGTGAGTTTTATTTCCAGCTCTCTTTTGTTCTAGTAAGAGATATGATATCCTTCCACAAGCCTTTTGTACCACTATTGATCATCGTAGTTCTGTATCTGCACATAAGTAATACTGTGCATGCATTTATTTCTGTAATGTGTATTCAGAATGTTTATCACGTACTTTGCTTCAGCATTTGAGGAAAGGATTGTGTTTTTTTAAAGACTTAAGAAATAAACAGATGATAGTTTATCACTAGAATCCAATAGCATTGGTAAGCAAATGGCTCTTGAAAAATCATTCCTCTAGGAAGTACATGCATTTTTATGGCTTTCTGCATGCTTCAGAAAACTAATATGAAAGCTGCTCTATGCATCATTAACAAGTTAGGGCAGGAACATCTAATCACCACTGCTAAAACTCTCTACTTACAGAAGCAAATTCTTAAGCCAGGAACACGACAGGGTGAAAAGATCAGTGTTAGCAATTTCTCATATGCTTTTTTCTTATTTCTTTTGGAAATTCTCATTAGAGTCTTTATCCCTTGACAAAAGCAATGTTTTCCACTTCCATTCTTTGTGATGTGGAAGACATTATAAACATGATAGGAGTAAGCTTTCAAAGCAGAAACTTGTTCATTTCGCAGAGCTAAGGATTTTGTTCAGAATGACAATGTGTTCTATGTTAGCTGAGAAAAAACAGAGGTTTACTTGCTTCTGCCAAACAATTTCATGTAGAAGGCATAAAGATATGAATGTGAATGATAGAATGAATGATAGAAGCAGCACACTCAGAGACATATCTTTCACAGATTTTGTAGGATAAAGTCCTACATCATCATTTTTGTTTCCGGTGCAAACAGACTAATGCTTCAATTGTAAGCTCAAGGCTTATTAGTGAGGCTATCTGCAGAGTTATCAAATGGAGGACTAATACAAGTGTGTTTGTGAAAGAAAACAAAACTGTAAAACAAGAAAAAAAAAGGATGACACCAAGCTGTGTGGTGCAGTCAACTTGCCTGAGGAACGAGATGCTATTCAGAGAGACCTAGACAGGCTTCAGCAATGGGCCCAGGAGAATCTTGTGAGGTTCAACAAATCCAAGTGCAAGTTCTTAGACCTGGGTTGTGGCAATCCCCACTATCAGTACAAGCTGGGGGACATATGGATAGAGCAGAGTCCTGCCAAAAAGGAATTGGAGGACTGGTGGATAGGAAGCTGGATATGAGCCAGCAATGTGCCCTCAAAGACCAGAAAGCCAACTGTATCCTAGGCTGCGTCAAAACAATGTGCTCAGTATGGTGAGGTAGGTGATCCTGCCCCTCTGTACTGGTGAGATCCCACCCAGAGTACTGCATCCAGACGTGGAATCCTCAGTACAGGAGAGATGTGGACCTGTTGGAGTACATCCAGAGGAGGGCCACAAAAATGATCCAAAGGATGGAACACCTCCCCTGTGAAGACAGGCTGAGAGAGCTGGGGGCTGTTTGGCCTGGAGAAGAGAAGGCTCCAGGGAGATGTAAGAGCAGCCTTTTAGTATGTAAAGGCAGGCTAGGAGAAAAAAAGAGGACAGACTCTTTAGCAAGGTCTGTTGTGATAGGTCAAGGGGAAATGGTTTCAAACTAAAAGAGAGGAGATTTAGAAGAGAAAGAGTTTTTACAGTAAGGGTGGTGAAGTACTAGAACAGGTTGCCCAGAGAGGTGATGGATGCTCCATCTCTGCAGACACTCAAGGTCAGGATGGATGAGCCTCTGAGCAACCTGATCTAGCTGTAGGTGTCCCTGTTCCTTGCAGGTGAGTTCAACCAAGTGGTCTTTCATGGTCCCTTTCAACTCAAACAGTTCTATGCTCCTATGAAAGTAAAAAGACCTGAAGTGTTGACTTCTTGGATCTGTTGAGAAATACCCGCACATGAACTCATTTTGATTCTGTTTATTTTCCTTTCTTGTATGTTAACAGCCTTCTTCCAGAAGAGCCAGCTTGCTGCAATCGTATTTGGGGGGTTCTTCTGCTGTTGCCTAAGAAACCTGGGCTTTGTGGAGTTGTTTTGGTTTTTTTAAGTGCGTTTGAAAAGGAAGATTCTAACTTTTACTGTAAAAGCATTGAGAAGTATGTCTCTCCTGAAAGGAAAAATTGAATCAGTTGAAATCTGAGTAGTATTTTATTAGACTTCTCTATATAGCTATTTACCTGAAGCCAATAACAACATCGTATATATTATTTTGGATCTGAAAGAGCAGAACAGGACATTGAGAACACGTTGAAGCTTCTGAATGATTTAGTTTTCATTTGTTTGGGATTTTTTTTAAACTGGAAATAGATAAAATCAACAGTTTAAGCAGACACTTCTGTGCTGTTAATTTTGTAGATACAGAAACTTATATATCACGGACAACCAAAGTCATCCATGCTTTCTTTTCAAGAGAGAGGAGAGGGAGAATAATGAGGGCTGTATCACAGCGTTGTGTCAGTTCCTGTCAACTCTGTGCCCTTGCTCAGTGACATTTGTTGGCTGTGTTTCTGGGTAGTGAAGACTGAGGGAGGCAGAAATGCCTCCAGTACAGAACAGCCCAGTTCACATAAAGCAATTCAGTTCCCTAACTAATGGAAATTGGGATTGAGTTGTTCATTGAGGTCAGACTGATGAAACGTGTGAATTGCAGATAAGCACCTTGCATGTCCCTGAAATCAGCTGTGTCTCTTCCTTCACATGTGAGACAAGGAATGTCTTTACTTTTCTATCTGGCCTCAAAGTGTGTCTCAGAAAACACGTAAATAAACAGCTCAAAAATTAGATTAAATCACAGGGATTCATGTGGGTTTTGGATGAATTATCAGACCAATTGCATATTTATCATTTTACACTGAACTTCTGCAGAACGTAACTGTCTTGAGATGATCACTCAAAAGCAAGTTGAACAATTGTTGGTTTCCCCTCATACAGCAAAGCCCTTCTTAACTAACCAAAGTGCATATGGCCATCACTGTCTGTTTATGCACAGTGCCTGTTTCAGTAGCACCTTGGTCTCAGGTACAGTTAATAACAATACTGCTATAGAGAGGTTTGCAGGTTTTGAAAGGATCTTCTGGGCTTTCCAAGACAGCTTCATCTGCTGTAGCCTAACAGGGGATTTGTCATGCTAATCACTACCAGTGACTGATGCTCTTTCTCTGTAGCTATTTTTGTACCGTGATAATATAAATAGAGGATATTTGGTAAACAACAGCATCAGCATCCAATGTTTATATTATTTAAAAAAAAAAAATCTGGTATGATTTTTAAAAAGGTAAATAAAGGAAAAGGATATTCTGCATTGAAATTTGATTCCTTGTTTTCTTGAATGACTACATAAACAGTGCAAAACCCCCGTGCCTTGAATAAGAAAGACAGATTTCTGTTCACTCCTGCTCATTGGCATCTAATTGCTGAGCTAGTTGCTCCTCAGTCTCTATTTGAAGTAGTTGCATGGGAAGTTCATGGTAGCAGTATGGTTTTTAAATCAGATACAAAAAATCATAGTATCATAGAATCATTTGGGTTGAAAGGCATCATTCAAGGTTATCTGGTTCGACTCCCCTGCAATGAACAGGAATACCTACAAGAAGATCAAGTTGGTCAGAGCCCCATCTATTCTGACCTTGAGTGTCTGTGCTGACAGGGAATCTACTACCTCTCTGGGCAGCCTGTTTCAGTGCTTCGCTATTATCTCTACCATTCTTTCAAATATCTACTAGGGCCTTTTCTCTTACAAAATCTAACCTGAAGTGGGGTTTTGGATGCTGTTGGAATTCAGCAACAGGTGAAAGACAGTTAACAGGGTCTCTAGGTTTTGTGGTTGAAGATAACAACAGTTGAGGAGCTCAGATGGATTAGCTCAGTGCAGAAGCCAATACTAGCTATATCCACTATCTAGCCAAAATGGCTAACTTTTTGAAAAAGTATGTTCAATTTCACTGTGCAAACTGCTTGTAATTCCTACTGCTGGTCAGAGCAGCTGAACTGAGTGAATTTGGGGGGACAGGTATAAGAGCAACTACTCAAGGGATCCCACTGAATAGCCTCCTATCTAATGAAATGTATCCTGCTCCAGAAGGGAATTAGAGACAAACAAGTGCCTAAAGGAATCATGCCAAAATTATCAGAAGGATAATCAGAAGGAGCAAGTTTGAAAGGCCAGTAGAAAAAAACATAATCACACTGGGGATCCTCTGAAGTGGAAGATGGCTGTATTTTCTTGTACCTCTAGAATATCCTTCTGGAACCATGTACATAGGTAACTGTCCATTCAACCATCAGCCATGTTAGCAGCTGGGTCTTTGGTCTTGGGAAGAATCACATGTTTTTGGAACTGAGCATATATCCTCTGGAATAATGAGAGATTCTACAAGTGACAAATTTCACCACAACCACAGAAAAGCAAACTGCTAGCATTTAAGGGCTCTGCATGATGTGTTAGATTGCATGGTAGACACAAATGCCAGAGGATTCACATTCGTGATGACAGCACTGCAGTAGATGAAAATTTGGAAATTCTATGTTTCCAAATAAATTGTAGGTCACAGAATGGAAATAATTGCATAGATCTACTTCTCTATTTTCCTTTTCCTAACTAGGAAGACAAGAATGCTACAAGATTTAAACAAAGAGTTTCTGAGAGTATCATTTATTTTCATTTAAATTTTTGTAACAAATATTTACATGACAAATCCACAAGAGCTGCACTGAGCTTCAAAAACAGGAGCTACAGAAACAAGGAAGCCCTTAAAAAGTAGTTCAAACTGTATAAAAGAGTGAAAACCTTACAGGTCACAATAGACAGGGCCAGCACATACCTAGTCTGAAGATAGGGTTAATAAAGGGCAATAGAAAACTAGTTGGGCAACTCAGAGAGAATAAGAAATATGATCATAGGTTTGAAGTGGTTTATACTTAAGGAATTGTGATTTGTAAAGAATAAGCTAGGTTTCTTCAATGATGTAAAACCGAAGTGAAAAATATGACAAAACCATTCAAGGTTAAAAGAATTTTTGGACTTTACTTGCAAGGTGGGTACCCAGATTTTTCTGGTTAATTTTCATGTAGGCCCTCAAATTGATAGCTATTTATATTTTGACTTATCTGATTTGATGTAATGAAATATCCAGTCACAATTGCTTTCTGTTACTTTGACATGTAACCAAGAGAATATATTATCCGATGTCTGCATGGCAAGGAGTAGAAAATGAAGGTCCAGGGAAGTGCTCATGACAGATAGTCAGTGCTCAGGTAATAAATTCTAACTGGAGGCATCTACATGCACTGCACAGCATTTGCTGAAATGGGCCCAGCTGTTGTCTAGTCAAGTGTTGGTTGCAAATAGTGCAATGCATTTAGCTCTGGGGCAAAAAACAAACAAACAAACAAAGAAAACCATAGACACGCACACATGCACAGCTTTGTTGGTGTTGCATTTGCCATTTTAACTTTCTTCAATCTGCAGAATGAGCTAGATGTCACAGCAGACTGAATCCGCTGGTTAGATGTTAGGGGGAAATCCCTTCCTCAGAGGGCAGTGAGGCGCTGGCACAGCTGCCCAGAGAAGCTGTGGCACCCCATCCCTGGAGGCGCCCAAGGCCAGGCTGGATGGAGCCCCGGGCAGCCTGAGCTGGTGGGGGGGCAGCCCTGTCCATAACAGGGGTTGGGGCTGGGTGGGCTCTGAGCTCCCTTCCAGCCCAAGGCATTCTGCGATTCCACGATTAAAGGAGGAGGAGAGGGGCGCAATAAGGCGGTGTTCACGCCTGACCCGGAGCACAACTCGGGCGCATAGCACGCAGAAGCCCCATTTTCCCGGCAGGCCGCGGGGTGGCGCACGGCGCTCGCCTTCGCCTCTCCCGCCTGGCAGAGGGCGGTCGGGAGAGCCGCTGTGCCCGCGGGAATCTCCTTCATAGTTAAGAACCGAACGCGAGCCTTGGCGGCCTGGAGCACGATCAGCGTTTCGAAAGCCGTTGAAATAAAAGCTAGTAGTGATTTGTGTTCAGTCGGTGTTAGAAAATTATGATAAGCGTCACATACGTGGAGTAAATTTAAGTGGAACGTTTGTAAAGGATAAATAAATAAATCTGGACCTTCAGCTGTTTACATTGAAATGTTTAATTTGCTTGATGAGAAGGCAGTCCATTCACTCTGCTCATAGATACATTTTTCAGTAAATCTCTTCCCACAGATATATGATTTAATATCTGATTCCTCCCATACAGCAGGGCAGAGGCAGCTGGCCCCAGTCCTGCTGCAAGCAGGCAGAGGGGAGGGCCCTGGCCACCCCTGGGCAGCTCTGGCCCCCAGCTCCTCAGATCATGAGGACTTTACCCTTGATCTCCACAAGACCTCTTGCAGTGATGCAGAGGAGCATTGTAGGGGCTGATACAAGGCAGTCCTCCCTCTTTGGCCATCCAGTGCCTGCCTTTTGGGTAATACATAGTTACCCTTTGGGGCAGGGGCTGCTTGTATCTGCAGCAGCGAGGCACGTCCATACCACGCTTTTCAGTGAGACCTACCAGGCTGCAGCTTCAAAGAACTAGTTTGAGGCAAACGTTGTTAAAAATAGAATGGTAGCACTGAATGTTGAGCATATGGATTTAAGATAGACTCAGAGATGCGTATCTTTAATATCAACCAGGACTTTCACAATTAAGTAGCATGGCCTCCAGTTTAACGCAGCCACTGAATTCCTCTGAATTAATTTGTGCTTCAAGTTCAAAATGAGGTATAATGAGATATAAAAGTGCATAATTAGATGGCCCATTTCATCTTAGAGAAGCCAGTCATCTCAGCCTCCTTAGCTCAGCTGAGTGAATTGACTAATTAAGTATAATAGCTGAGCAGCAGGCATGGAGATTTGGAGGTTTAGTTTACTTACTCTTAGTCTGCAGGGTCATGCATAGTAAAAATGTAGCTATTCTATACTATTTGCAATATTTTTCCTTTTAGAAATGCTTATGTGACTACTCTGGGGGAAAAGAGAGGTTTTTAAAAGAATAAAAGATTTAGCAGTACCCACCTGGGAAATCCAAAATCTGCATGTGAACTTTGAAGGGATTCCCAAGCTGTCTGAGGTGCTCTGACGACTCCTTTTAATGTAAAGGCTTAGGAAAGTGCCTAGGGTAAAGGACCTACAAAGCTGAGGGACAACTTCTCTCCTCATCAGTTCTGGAGTCGATATATATGTACATTTATACATACATGTATGTATATAAAATTGTAGCAATTTTCTTCTCTGTCTCCCGAAAGGTATATTGTGGAGAGTTCAAATTTTTCTGAATCCAAAGGAGGAACAGAAGAATCTATATTTTGCTCTGATAAACTGAAAATAAAATATTTTGATTTTTTAATTTGATATAATATTTGGTAAAATAACATCAGAATGCTCATCAGTCAATCCTTCCTCAGCATCTTTTTCTGTCTGCAGATGATCTTCTCTGGAGTTGTAGGAAAAGGTGACTGAGTGATAGATGAGACCTACTCTCTTTCTGGAGTGGTGATTTCTTCTGTATGAAGGTGTTCGGGAATAATTTAACTTTGGACTAAAGTAATCCATCAAAATCTTGTTCAGCAATCTATGTAAGCGCTGTCAGGACCACGGCCATGAAGGAGCTATCAGTATTGACAGAAGGGAAACTGAGAACTTTTTGTTGAAATATAAAGTTTGGCAGTAGAGCTGGTTGTCCCTGGTAAATACCCAGCAGCGGTAATACTCAGGGAACTGATGTATTCTCTCTGCAGTGCTATGGAGAGCTTCAGGAAAAAAAGTTAGCAATAGGGAGGATGACAGTGAAAGGACCGAAATTGTTGGTGGTCTGTCAGGTGGCCCCTTTTCCCACTGCCCATCGCTCTTCACTGCCAATAGAAATGCTAACACCAATTATCAGTTGTAAGAAAATGGTGTAACGAATTCAAGTTTATTCAGTGTTTTCAAAACATTTGATAATTATAGCTTCCTGTCACTCAAGCAAGAAAGTTTGGTACTTGTGTACTCTCAGTTGCTTGATCTACACTGAGATGACTCTGGCAATGTGTCTGCCTGTGCTTTGGAGGAAAACGTTCTGTAGTTCAGTGAGGTGTTTTAAGCTTTCTTATAGTAATCACTTTTCTCATCTTGACGCTCCAACTGTTTAATGAGTGGAACTCAGAGAAGTCCTTCTGCATGTTTTTATAACTTTACAGGTGCAAAGAGGCAGTTTCATTCCAGTTTGGGAAGAGAAATTGCTTAACCATAAGCTCTTTGCTGAAGGAAAATTTGACAGTTTCAAACTGTCAGGTCACATCCAGTCCCATTTCATAATTCAGAGGGCTGCTTGCATGACTTGTAAGCAGGCAGATACATAAGACTGCCAGTATAAAATTCCCATGAGTGAGAACAGACCATTTTAAACGTAACAAGGTAGATGCTAAATATATATATATATCTTTTTTTTCTTTGAAAGAGAACTAAATAGGATTGTGGAGGAGAGAAAGTTAAAACTTATTAATTTGATTGAACTAACATTGAAAATGTACACAGGAATGTTTTCCAGAGATGTTAGTACAATGACTGATCAGTTTGATCAAGAGGGGAAGCCTAGAGAGAGGAATGAAAATGATGTATGGAAAGTGTAGAAGCAGCATATACTTTTGGGAGTTTATTTTTGCAGGACAGTTAGCTGGTTCTCATGGAATATCCTGAAGAACTCCTTGTTTAATTCTGAAAATCCTCATTTCTCATGGTTTCAGATGAAGGCTGACTTGACTTGACTTTACACACACACTGTGTGTTACAGGAAGGTTATTTTTATAACCTGAACTGATCTCTCATATTCAGCTGATCACAGGAAATGCTGTGCTGAGTCCCAGGGCCTCCTCTGCAGAGTGTCTAATACCTGCAGCTGCTTTCTTCTAGGAGAGAAAAGCACAGTGGGAACTGTGGATTTGATGCACGCTGAGACTAATGAAAACCCTCCCACTGGTGTCTGGACTAAGGATGAGCCTCTGAATTAGTTCAGTGCAATAAAATTGAGCCCGTATTAGTAGGTAGATGTAGTAAATTTCATGCAACCTCAGTGAAGATAAATAAAATCAAGCCTCTTTAATTTCATCCTCTTTCCTTCCTCAAGAGTGTATACATTTTCCAGCATCACTGCAGCAGCGCTGTTCTGGTACGTTCAGTGTGTTACACACCCCAGAGGATCAGTGTATTTGAATGTTAAGGCTTCGACATTCAAACTCGGATGAATGCAGTAAAACACAATCCCAACACTCTCCCCAGAATGAGACTTGTTGCTGCGGTGATCGATAGAGCATTAAATATCACCTCTTATTACAGCGAATGCCGAATAAATACCAGGAGTGTTGTGCAACCTCAGCTGTTAAATATTGCCAGCTGAATGTCTTCAGATGAAATGACGGATCTTAGAGACAGTTTTAATTACGGGATCTCTGTAAGCGGTCAGGGGAAACAGCAGTATCAGTAAATCGGAAATGTAATTGAGCAGCTCTGCTAGGGCTGAGCTTGGCTATGGCTGTGCATAGACATGCAGCGTGTGCCTGGGCTGCGTGACACCAGCATGGGCAGGGCTCAGGACAACAGCAATGCCCTCACGGCAGATTTTGCATTTGCTTCCTTGCTTGATTGACTTAGATGCAGTGGGCCATCCCACGCTTCAGTTTGCAAGCCAAGAAGGAAATAATTTGATTAGAAGCAGAAGGCTCCAATATTTGTAAATATTTGCCTTTCCTTTTGGGATGGGTTAACTACAGAGACTACGGCCTTATGTGAGCAGTGGCAAAGCGTGCACACAGGGCTCAGCCATGCTAGTGCTTCTGTACAGCCAGTCTGCATGACACAGCTTTATCCCATACCTCCTGCATGGCTGATGTTATAGAGAGATCTAAATTCAAGCTGGCAGAGCTTGCTTCTCAGTGTTTCTGCTGCTATACTTACTCTTTTTTAAACAGTCTCCTGAAATTAGTGTAATTTCATTTGGAATTAACTGAATTGATATTATTAATCAGTACCAGTGCATGTTTGGTTTTGGATATTCACTGCATTACATGATAGTATTTAACATTCTGCTGATCATTTCTGAAGATGCAGCTGTTTTGTACAGCTATTTCTTTAAAAGATTGAGTGTGTCTGTCTCTTTGTAGTCAACTCATATCCATATTTTATAGTAAACGATAGTCTGTAAGTAAACACATGCCAGTTTGTGCAATAAGAATGAAAAAAAAAATGTTATTAAATATAGCAAAGCCTCTGACTACGTTAGTCATTCAAAAATCTTCTTGCAGTTACAAAATGGATCCTTTATAAAATGTGAAGGCACTCTTCCCCCTGCTGAAATATTGCTGAATGCTCAGTGTTATCTAGCATTGTACTACAGTGGAAAGCTACTGGACATTTCAGAGAGTAGAATTTGGCCAGGGTTTAGTGCTTTTGAAAAGCATCATCAGAAGAGACTCGTGTGCTATTTAGCCCATTTACAACAGACACTGTTCTAAAGTTTATGTTTAAAGAGGACATGAGCCAGAATTTGTTTGGGTCCTCTTGTTTTATGTACCTACCATAGTACTGGGCGGTTTACAGAACTATCACTGTGTGTGTGTTGTTCGAGTTATTTTCTTCTACATGTACTTCACTTTATTTATATTGAATTTCATCTACTCTCCACAAAATAAAAATAAAAAATCTATTAAACTTAAAATCAGTACTTTTGAGTGATTAGTGATGACAAGTCAGATGCTCAAGGCATTGGAGGGCTGTCCTATGCTAAGTGAGAAGACTGCTCTGTGCATAGCATTGCTCCACATGTTCTCCAGAGGTCTCTTTCAATCCCAGTTATTCTACATAGGTTGCTCTGAAAGTGATGCCTCCTATTTATTTCCACAGGGAGTACAATAGGTACAAATAGCAAAATAATACTATTTGATAGAGCAAATTCTCAGCTACAAAACATTATATTTCAACATAGACACCACAATTAGCTATGTGTTCTTATCAGCCATGAATGAGAGCTGTGCTCGTAAAAATCTGCATGGCTATCTGGAATGTGGTTTGTCTTTCACAGAATCACAGAATCACAGAATCACTAAGGTTGGAAAAGACATATAAGATCATCCAGTCCAACCATCCACCTATCACCAATGGTTCTCGCTAAACCATATCCCTCAACACAACATCCAAACGTTCCTTGAACACCTCCAGGGTCGGTGTCTCCACCACCTCCCTGGGCAGCCCATTCCAGTGCCTGACCACTCTTTCAGAGAAGTAGTATTTCCTAATATCCAGCCTGAATCTTCCCTGGCTCAGCTTGAAACCATTCCCTCTAGTCCTATCTCCAGTTACACGAGAGAAGAGGCCAACCCCCAGCTCACTACAACCTCCCTTCAGGTAGTTATAGAGAGCCATAAGGTCTCCCCTGAGCCTCCTCTTCTCCAGACTGAACAATCCCAGTTCCCTCAGCCGCTCCTCATAAGGCCTGTGCTCCAGACCCCTCACCAGCTTTGTTGCCCTTCTTTAACACGCTCCAGGGCCTCAATGTCTTTCTTGCAGTGAGGGGCTCAAAACTGGACACAGTACTCAAGGTGCGGCCTCACCAGAGCTGAGTACAGGGGGACAATTACTTCCCTGCTCCTGCTGGTCACGCTACTTCTGATACAAGCCAGGATGCCATTGGCCTTCTTGGCCACCCAGGCACACTGCTGGCTCATGTTCAGCCGAGCGTCAACCAACACCCCCAGGTCCATTTCCTCTACACAGTCTTCTAGCCACTCTGCCCCAAGCCTGTAGCATTGCTTGGGGTTGCTGTGGCCAAAGTGTAGGACCCGACATTTGGTCTTATTAAACCTCATCCCATTGGCTTCAGCCCAGCTATCCAGCCTGTCCAGATCCCTCTGTAGGGCCTCGCTACCCCCAGGCAGATGGACACTTCCAGCCAACTTGGTGTCATCTGCAAACTTACTGAGGGTGCACTCAATGCACTCATCCAGGTCATCAATAAAGATATTGAAGAGGACAGGCCCCAGCACCGACCCCTGGGGAACACCACTTGTGACCGGTCGCCAGCTGGATTTAGCTCCATTGACCACCACTCTCCGGGCCCGGCCCTCCAGCCAGTTCCTTACCCAGCCAAGAGTGTACCTGTCCAAGCCACAGACTGCCAGCTTCTGCAGGAGAATAGTGTGGGAGACAGTGTCAAAGGCTTTGCTGAAGTCTAGGTAGACTACATCAACAGCCTTTCCCTCATCCACCAGGCGGGTCACTAGATCATAGAAGGAGATCAGGTTGGTCAAGCAGGACCTGCCCTTCGTGAACCCATGCTGGCTAGGCCTGATCCCCTGGTTGTCCCGCACTTTCATTGTCACCACTGCTGGAACACAACACCCACCAGCTCACTGTGCTTATACCCACTGTTTGCTCTCTATAAACATTCAAAAAGCATTGATGAATGTCAGGAGGTGCATTTTTGTGTGTGTGTTCATGAAGGAATTCAGTGACACACCTTTGCTTCATACACACTTCCATGTCAAATATCATTTTGTGAGACTGCCCATACGCTGTTATCTGTCACATGGCAACAAAATGTAATGGAATATTGGTGGGAAGATTCAACCTCTACTGCCATACCACCAACATCTGCCTCTGATGTTGTGGACTAACATCATAAAATATGAGGCATTACTTTTGGAGCAGCCATCATATAATCCATAAGATTGCAGAACTGTTGTTAGGAAAGACAGAGGCAAGCTTAGAGACAAGGTGGGACAGAGTGAACCTATGTCAGCTATTGCTAAGAAGTTCATCTTAGGAAAAAGAAATTACTAACCTTGCAGCTGAGGCCAGACCAGCTGAAGTCATCATGGCTGGAAGCTGCAGATGGGGAGGGTGCAGCTCAGCCCTACATTAGAGAGTAAGGATAGAGGAGGCATATTCAGAGACCACAGCCATTGAAGAGTAAGGGGCACAACTTTTTGTTTGGAGAGCTGCTTTTGTTGGTGTTCAGGAAGCAACATTCAACAATAACAGTACTTCCCATTACCAAATATTTAGAACTTTTGCGGGTTACAGTGTTTCACTTCCCTTGAAATATGAACTTGCCAAACTCATTTTGTCAGTGTTCAGGTAAAGCAGAGAGAAGGGCCGTACAAATTCTTCAACATGGAATTAATAAAATGTTGCCTTACTTTTTGGGTATCCTAAATGGAGTCTTCTCCACAAGGCACCCTGAAGCTAGCCAGCCCTTGCAAGCGCAGGTGCAGAAACACTGTGAGGTTCGACATAGACATAGGAGACCTAAAAAGAAATTGAATAGTAAAGTGACAATATTCACCAAGGATATAAAAATCAACTTCAAGGGAGTTAAAGAGCAGCAGAGGAATCTCAGAGCACAGTGATTTAAACAAGTGTCACATGGTATAAAAAATATACACAGTATAAAAAAAGCGAAGCACATATAAAATGAAATGACTCCAACATTATATACACAATCATAGGTCCTCAAGGAAAATAGTCATTTTGTAGACACTTTATAGATGTTTCAGACAGTTCTCTAAATACATCTGCTTGTTGCATGTTCATCAAAACATGAGCGCATCAGAAAATTTTAGGAAAGAAAAGAGAACAAAACCAGATGAGCTTGCTATGCTACTGTTTATGATGGTGGAGAGATAAGTACAGCTTAGAGGAGAGATGACTAGAGGATGATAATGATAAAAGTCAATAAGCTCAAAGGGGATACAGGCAAAGTAGAATTAAAAAAAAAAAGTCATAAGGTCTAGGGAGCAGAGGTGAAATTACAGTATATTACCAAATGATTTCTAAAATAATCAGCAAGTGTGGCATGCAACCTAATACAGGTACTCTTGCAGCCTTCCCATACTTGAAGCTTAGCAACCATCTACAGAAAAATAGCTCTGTAAGATGGTAAACAACATCTCTCTCTGCAGGCATAGATGTTTGTCCAGCCTTAAATTCAGTATCCTTAACATCAAAGCAGAAGATTTGAGAAATAACCCAAGGTAACGGTTACGGGTTCAGAATTACCATCTCCCCAGGCCAGTTGGTCTGGGTCATGGGTCCTCAGTCTCATGCACCTATGCTTCAGAGCTCCTGGGAAGGAAGAAGGTGCAGGGAATGGAAAGTGCCACCCCTGAAACAACCTTCCAAGAGATGGAGGGAATTAATAGTTGGGATATCTTTCTTCTGGCTGTTGTCTGCTAGCTAGAAAACTAGCTCTGTGCTTTCTGCCTTCTCAGAAAATGTAACAGCAGATAGCACAAAGCTTCTTTTTTTGGAGGTAATTTCACCTTCACAAGCAGGAAGGAGGGAGGAACTCGGTATAAGATTCCCAGTGTTTGCCAGGCCAAATTTCTGTGGGTTTTGTTGCTTTTTTTTTTTTTTTAATTCTCAATGAGTATCAGCCACGGATTCTTTTATAAATAAACAGAGACGGTCATTGTATAATTCATCTGATTTGTGAAAGTCATTCTCTGCATGCTGAAAGAGATTTTATGTTTTCCAATATACAGCCAAACACGAAGAATTCTCAAACTTAACATGTGGGCTCCGCCTTTTCAACTTCAGTTTTGCTGCATTTTAACTACTTCAAGAATTTTGTTTCCTATTAGTAACATATGCAACAAAGATGTCAGTGTCACCTGCATGTAAAAGTCAGTCATCTTCTCCTTGAACTGTAGAACATCAGTAATATTGAGCTAGAAATAAAAAATATCTCATAATCACAATGCCTGAAGCAAAAAAAAAAAATCCTAAATAAGAAGTCGGAATAAGACTTAGTCATGAGACAAATAAACATAGAATCACTTGAATTTGCTCTATCAAATAGTGTAATTGTGCTCTTTGTATCTGTTGTAGTTTCCATGGAAATAGATAGGAGGCATTACTTTTGGAGTGATCTATGTACCCACAGTCTCCTCTTCTCTACAGAGACAGTTTTTTAACAGATGAGTTTAACTTTCTTCCTCTGAGGTAAAACAGAAGACCGAGTCCTTCTCCATTGTTACAAACATCAGGTACTAGATTAAGGAGCTGTTACTTGACCTTTCCTAAGGGAGCACATAGGTGATCCTGTAACATCTCCTTTCGTTAAATTCTTTTCATGTTGGCAAGGGGTTCTGCAACGCTTAACGGTGTAATCAGATCAGACAGATTCTTTAGCGGGGTCTGTTGTGATCATACAAGGGGAAATGGTTTCACACTAACACAGAGGAGATTTAGATTGGATATAAGGAAAGTTTTTTATGATAAGGGTGGTGAGGCAGTGGAACAGCTTGCTTAGAGAGGTAGTGGATGCCCCAGACCTGGAGACACTCAAGGTCAGGCTGGCTGGGGCTCCTAGCACCTGATGGAGCTGTGGGTGTCCCTGCTCATTGCAGGGAAGTTGAACTAGACGGATTTTAAATGTGCCTTCCACCTCAAATGATTCTGTGATTCTATAATATTATCCCTAAAAGCACTGGAGAATTACAGCACACTTTTTTAGTTCACACTTTTTTAGTTCCCATGTGATTTCCCACATGGGAAATCACACTACTTCGTTTCCTAAGTACACCTGCTATTTGACTGACAGTACTGTGATTGACTGCCAATTTTACTGAGTTTTGTGGTTTCTTTCTTTTGCTTTGATGTCATACCTTCTGCATCATGTGAATATGAAAAACTTATTTATAAAAATAAAAATTTCCAAACCTCATGCATCTGGAAGGAAACTGGAATGTAAGAATACATTTCAATGTGTAAATGGAGATAGAAATAACAAGAATTTACTAATATACCTAAAATGTATTTTCCTTTTAAAGACAGTGAGTGAATGAGGCAGTAGGAAAGTACATTTTCATAATTTGGAATATTTGTAATTAGCAATACTGAGCTAAGATGTTTCTCAGTGCTGGGTGTTGGGCTCTATTTGCCTCTTCAGGAGAGAAACTGAGATATATGGCAATACAGAGCTTTAGTATGGGAGTTGATTTTGTTGTGTTTTTTGCAGCGCATGTCAGTCTTATGCAAGCAGCCCATGATAAACTATAGATAGGATTTTTTTCCCTTTCTGAGAGATGTATCTGAGGAGACTCAAAAGGGAGATACCTCAGAAGGCTATATCTCAGGGAGGGCATTGAAATATCTATTGCTTGATAACAAATCCAGAACGTAATTGAACCTCCTCAAAATATCACTTGAACAGGGGGAAGAGACAATAATGATTGATATCCAATTGTCCAGACTAGTATTTCGCTGTGACTTCTTCAGTATTTTCTCTAGAGCTCTTACCAGTATTGGCTTAAGTTAAGATATTAAGAATTTTTCAGCTTATTACTTCTGCTAAAGGAAAATTGACTACTATTTGAAGGCTCACATGTCATTAAAGAAAAATATCTGCAGCACAACACAAATAGAAATACTTATGAATATGACTCCAGAATACAAAGATGAATCTAAACAGTTTGAATGAACAGAATTAGATGTTATGATCTCATTTTCTAGCTGTATGTGTATTTCTCTGTAATAAATAGACCATCAAAGTATACTCAAACCCCATGCTTTCTTACTAGGGTTGTGATATTGATTTTTTTTTAAATGAATGTGCTGACACAGCAATATAATCAAGTGCAGAAATATGTGCAAATTACCAAAGATTTTCATAACTGGGTATAAATAGAGCTTTTGGAGGAAGTCAGTGGTGTCACAGCCATGTCAAAAATCACTGGTCTGTCTCTTAATTTTTATCTCAGAAGTCAGTTTCTTAGACAACAAGAAAATCCTTGCAGCATGCATCTGTAGTAGTATATGAACTGTGCTAGTGGTAAAAGCTAGCCCCTAGTCTTGCAGTAAGACTGTATCCGAAGTATTGTATGATTTTTCATATGATACTTCCATATACTTTTCATTTATCATTCCTTTATGTCTAAATCTAATACCATCATTTATGGCATTGCACACTTTTACCAGGAGATACTTTTCCTGCAGGGAGCTACCTCTGGCATTACCAAGTGATGATAGATTAACCGTCTTCCGTAGTGTTTCTGCAAGTAGCAGTGAGTGTGGTTGCACATACAGAGAAACCAATATTATCCATCCACACCCCCTTCTTTTTGGTCTGGGAAAGTTTTGCTATTTCTTTTATTTATGAATACTTTCATAACAAGAGTGAAAAGGAAAGGAGTATTTGTGTGAATGCAAAACTGGAACATGAAGTATTACATTTTCACTCAATTCCATCTACGAAAGGATTCAAAACCAAGGGGTAATTGTGTTTTGCATTGTGATGAAGATTTTTATATGCCACGGCTTTGGTAATTTCTACAAATAATACTGTACATATATATTATTATTATTACAAATTGGTTCCACATGCTAGCTTTTCACTCATATGTTTTTCTCAACTGATTTTGGGAGGTTCTGAAATACATTTTTGAAAAGCCCACTGCCATCAAATATGCACATCTGTTCAGAGGAATACAGTCTGTTTGGAAAAATGCAACTTTGTGATGTTTTATTCTTACAGTCCCTTTGCCACCACCTCTCTTCACTGTGGGTCTTAACTCTTTATCCTGTCATTCCTAGACTAGAGTCCTCCTCGCTAGGGCAGTCAGCCTGCTGCCAGAGATGCTTTTGTCACACTTTCTCAGGAGGACCCTGTATTTTCCTAAAAGTCTTCGGTCCTCAAAGAGGATCACAAAGGAACCAAATTTCTGTCAATAGCACCAGCTGCAGAGACATATATTGGCCCACAGGATACATTTACTCCTCTGCAAACCTTTTCCTACACCAGCAGTACAAAGGAGATGCTACCTGTGCCACTGTGTCCTTGAATCCCACTCCCAGAGCCATGTTGCCACTCCTGATGTGCTCTATATCTCCATCAGTAGTATCACTGGTTTCTCTATGGATGAGCACCATGCAATAGTAATGGAAAAGCCTCATCGACATCCCAGATCAGAGACCTGGTAGCAGCAAACTCGTCAAGAAAGCAAGTCAGGTCAGTTAATGAGTGTCTTTGTCATTACTGCCTATTACTAATTTGCATAACTGAAAATGTGAAGTTCCCTAAGCTTTTAAAAAAGCTATGGAAAGAGAAGGCAGTTCTACTTACTTATTTAATAGGAGCCACCAAAAGAAAAGAAGATTCCTTATACAACGACGTACTTTATTTCATATTTTTAGTCATATTATTTTTAAGATAGTCCTAAAACCAGGACAGTTACACGGAGCAACAGTATACAAGGCCACAACAACACAAATATAAGTACTAAAGCAGCCAGAGAAAATTACTTTTTTAATCTGATTACTCTTTTTTCCCTCAGCTGGGTCAGGTTATCACTGTAATTCTGCTTCTCTCTTTCTCTGTCTCAAAAAAGAGTTTTACTGATCACATATGATAGCATCATCAAACTCGTCAAACTCAATTGCGCAAACTTATGCTATCTGCTGATAAATTTTACTTGAACCTGAAATGCTTCTTAAACGATTTGAGAAAGTCAGTAGGAATTGGATACAGATAGGTCAAGAAATCTCTAATAGGAGCTTAGGAAACTATTGTTAGCTCGTAGATGAAGCTTGATCTCAGACAAAACACTTCTTCCCTTCAAGTAGAATTTTTCGTACTTGTCCAATAACACTTCAGTGCAATCAGCTCTTCTCCTTAGGTGTTGTTCTGTACTAAAAGCAAGGCCATGGCAAAAATGTAAATTTTCCTTTCAAGTTCAGCCATTAGCACTTCTCAAGTATCAGAGTTTCAAAGAAACACCGTCATGTTTTCCCTCGCAGTCTCACTATGCAGACTCACCATGGCTTGAAAAAAAGGATTGATTTTAAATTTACAGGTAACAAGTACTTGAAAGCTGATTTGAAGCTTCAAATGAATACCACTTCACTTGCACAAGTTGCTGATACAATCTATAAAAATCACTGGTAAGAAATACATAAGTTTGTTGGCTTTTTTTTTTCTTTGTGTCTGTTCCTCATACCTGGAAATTTTCGTGTTGCTTCTCTTTGGGAAAGATGGAATGTCTTTGTCCCATGTAAAAAAATGATGAGCAGACATTACGGAGCCCAAGTTCTCTTCTGTTCCTCCCATTCCCAGTCCAATAAACGGAACAAAAAAGAGGTAAAATAATCACGTCAAACACTGTAAATGATAAAAAAGAATTTTTGAAGAGAGATCAATGAGCCTAATATGAAACCATGTGCAGTTAATGCAATTTGCAAAGCCAGGCCAAGCAAACAGAAAGATCAGTTGAGTGCCATTTAAAGTGAAACAGCCTGTTTTCACATTACTCAGTACAGTGCCGTTTGGTTTGGATTTGTTTTTCCAGCCTCTAAGCAGCTCACGTGTTCTATTTAAACTATCTAGGGTTCTTATTTTACTCTTTCTTTCATCAAAGTCCTTTCATTTTGGTTATTTAGTACAGTTCGTACTGAAAAAAAGATAATAGGAAATGAAATGCATTGTTGCTGTAGGCTAGTGCTTTCTGTGTGATCTTTCCTGAAATTAGTCCCATAATTATTATTTGTGGGACCGTGCCACATTCAACAATTGAATGTGTTTTAAGACTTAGTTGTCTGCACAACAGTGAGTATCAAACGTTCAGTTCTTCTACTTATGTGAGAGTACAATAGAAGGGTAATGAATATAACCAGGGAGGAAAAGTTTAAGATCTGAGGCTGCAGAATTGTTATATTCTTCATTTTTCATTTTTATTTCTGAATCACTGTGGCAGAAACTATAGCTCCAGCAGATAATCACACGGCTATTTAGCCTATGCAAGACCAAACTGTAATGTATACATTATTCAGCATATGGTGATAATGAGAAATAAAAGTTACTTGCTTAATGTCCAGTCTGTGCATATCTCCAACTCTTTGACAATGAAGAAATTTGACTGTTTAGAGACTTAGTCTGCTTAGAAAGAATGAGAACTAACAGTAAGGTATTGCTAGTTTATTCCCTGCACCAAGAATGGCGCACAGAAAAAAGAGGGAAGCACCCTCATGCTGTTCCTCCGATGTCTTCCTCAGAAGTAATTTATTTATTTCATTTTTCTTTCTTCCCCCTACTACCCTTCCTTACCCCAGTGTTATTATGGTTTTCTGTTGTACTCTTCTATTGCAGCAGCCGCTTATGTGCTCTAATTGGTAGTAGGGCCTACCGTGCTGTGCACACACATACAGGGGAAGAGCACTAACAAGTTAGTCCCTGCACTGAAGAACTTCCAGCATGTAGAACTGACTGTTCTCCATTTCTATTCCTGACTTTATTCGCTTATTTAAAAGTAAGAGCTGCTATGGATGTGCACTATGAGTGCAACCCTGTATTAGATATCAGGGATTGGGGTATTCCTAGAACACTGCTGGAACTGTCTTATAAACACAAAAGTAGAAGAGCTTTTGAGTAGCCTTTGTTTTATATAAAATAATGAGAACAATAAATCATCTTTGGCATCTTCTCCCACACACCTTTCTTTTTCTAGACTGTGTTCCTCATTTTTCTTTCTGTCTAATACAGCTATAAACTTTCAAGATATGGTCAGCATGATTGCGTAGGTGATTGTGTAAGGCGCTCTGCTCATGTAGCATGAAACGGATACTTGCTAGTAATAACCAAAGGGGGAAAAAAAACAGCGGAAAGCAGATTTTTCTGCAGTGTCCTTTTTAAAGTATCTCTTAAGGCTCTTAAGTAAATACATGTGGAAGACAAGCATGGCCAAAAGAACAATTTCTTCTTCTCCGGCTCTAAATTTAAAAGACAGACAGAAGAGGAAAATATTCACTTTAAACAGAATTTCACATGGGGGATGCATCCTTGCCTGTATCTTTCTGCACTCCGCCTTTGGTATCTCAGACACCAGACAGATATAAGTAGCACAAGGGCGCAATAGAGCCAATAGTTAATAAAGCAAATAAAATCCAAATGACTGAAATTATTCCTACTTATGCCTGATGCTCCAGCTCAGAGGACAGGATTCCCATTGTTGCTGGCCCTGTGTGGCAAAGAGCCAGGGCCCCAGTGACATGAGCTGGTATCTGTAATTCTACTGGCCTGGAGGCCATGGATAACTTCCTAGAGATGCTCTGCCCACTCACACAAACACGTCCCTTGGTCAGGGCTGTTAGTTTCAGTGGAGGACCATTGCCTTACTTTTCAATTGTCTGTGGATAAGAAATGTTGACTTGTTTTGACTTGTTTGTTGATTTGTTTTTTGCAAGCAATGACTTTTAAGTAACTTGCACAAAATATCATACAGAATCAGAGATATCTGACCACCATAAGGCTGAGACTCAGCAAGTGAACAAAATGAAGTAGCAGGGACAGAGGAGAAGATGGAAATTATAATGTTAATCACTGAGAATAGTCATGAGCAGAAAGTGACTCTCCTCTCACTTTACCCAGGAGAAGATCTCCTTGAAGTCATGCTTTCATACTACAGTAGGACCAGTTCAGGCCTGCTGTGCTCCAAGATTAGAGATATTTAGTTCCAAGCTGTTAAGGAGAATTTTTCAGGAGATTTTAATATTTTAGCTGCTGTGTTTCTTGGATAGTTATTAAAATTTCTGTGACAGAGTTAATGAGAAAAGGTGGTTATTAACCTTTATGTTTGGTGCAAAATGCTGATTTTTCCTCCCACATCTCTTAATGCTACACAGTGCAGTGATTGGCACAGTTTACTTTGTAAAGATATTACCCTTCAGTGACAGGGAGAGATTAGTCAATGCTAATAGTCCAGGACCTTCTAGGATGAACAGTAGGATTAAAATAAAACATTTTGAGAGATGTATAACCCAATCCTTAAAAAACAGATGTGATCCTTAATGATTTTTCTCAGATTCATCAGTAATGTCGTGGAGGTCAGTGATGTAAAAGAAAGAAAATTTTATTTCTAAATGACATTCTACTTTCAAAAAGGTAACTCAAACACCACTGCATTACAAATTTTGTGGTAAAGCTCAAGCCAAACTAGAACTCACTTACAAAGTTGACAAAGAGAGAAGATGAAAAGTGAAGAAATTGAGTCAACTTTACAACTTTCCTCAGACAGAAACACCTTAGGATACATTCAGTTGTTTAATTTGAAAAGAAGGCGTGTGAGAATAGGTTTGAAAGCAAAAGTAATCCTAGCACTGACTGCCTGCCTGACACTCAGATTAATTTCAGTAAACATTGTGAGCCTGTGGGAGAAGAGCTGAAGTCAGCTATAACTAATTTGAATGTCTAGTGATAATAACTTGTCCCTAGTTAGAGGGTGTGCTTTATCCATTCTTGCCTACATGATGTTTTTACATCCACCACTACAACTTATTGTTATTATTACACTTTTATGTGTCTGGAAATGCACAAGGCACTTCACACTGTTAAAACTCTAAGTTGCTGCTTCTTGCCAATTCAGCTGTGAAACAAAGAGCAATCATATCAGTGATATAAAAATTATATGATGTTTTCTATAACCTATTTATATGGAGGAATAACAATCTTCATTAAAAAGTATTCTGATCTCTTCTTACAAAGGACAATGAAGATTCTTAGCAGGAGGAAAGATTTGCATTAATCAAACAGAGGGAAGAGATCATTTTCATAGAATCATAGAATAATGAAATGGTTTGGGTTGGAAGGGACCTTTAAGACCACCTAGTTCCAACCACCTGCTATAGGCAGGGACACCTCCCTCTAGACCAGGTTGCTCAAAGCCTCATCCAGCCTGGCCTTGAATGTCTCCAGAGGGGGAGCATCCACAACCTCACTCGGTAACCTGTTCCAGTGTCTCACCATCCTCATAGTGAAGAATTTCTTCCTAATATCTAGTCTAAATATACTCTCTTCCAGTTTAAAACCATTTATTTCCCCTCATCCTGTCACTACATGCCTTTATAAAATATCCTCCCCAGCTTTCCTGTAGGCCCCCTTCATGTACTGGAAGGCTGCTATAAGGTTCCCTTGGAGCCTTCTCTTCTCCAGGCTGAACAGCCACAGCTCTCTGTCCGTCCTCATAAGGGAGGTCCTCCAGCCCTCTGATCATCTTCATGGCCCTACTCTGGACCCACTCCAACAGCTCCACATCCTTCTTGTGTTGGGGGCCCCAGAACTGGACACAGTACTCCACGTGGGGTCTTAAGAGACCAGAGTAGAGGGGAGGAAAGATTTAAAGATTTAAAGATTTACTATTATAATTTGGTTATTTTTGAAGGCCAGGACTGAGAGAAAGGAGAAAAGATAATGAAAATGGAAGTAAGAATGGAGATCATAGCTCATGAATTGGCTAATACAGCTTTAAGATTTTTTTAATGATGTGGCATGTTTGGATATATAATCCTTGTCTTCCTTCCTTCCCTCCTAACCCCCATGCCTGTAAGACCTGTTTCCCTAGTAGCTCTGGTGCTGTTAGCTTCTACTTGCATAGCAGCAGTGCATCCACCTGAGAGTGGTGCAGGCCTGGAGCCTTGCACAGCAGACAGATGTAAGGAAAAGATGGGGCAGGAGGCATTTGCTCACCACTCTCATAAATAGCAAAGCTCAGAATCAAATGCAGCATGGAAAAATCCTTTGTAGATAAACAGCCCCAAGCCAGCTACTAGTTGATCACTTCAGTTTACCCCCTGTGGGATACCAAACATTTCAGTGCTTATTCATTGTCAAATTACTGAGTGGAAAACCTGGGAAAATGCTTCTCAGAAAATGATATGGCTTTACCTGCAGTTTGATGTTTGCATCCATGAATATTCTAGCTGATGAGTTTACAAGTGGGAACAGTCATTGCAGCATTGCAATTATATGCAGTTACAGAAGATATCCATGAAAATGATGTTTGAATTCATAAACATCATTAAAAAGTCCAAGAATTACACTTGGTGGAAAAGCAAAGAGACTCTGGAGATAAGCACGGAGTCTGGACTAAGTAGAGTGTGCCTTGATCCTGCATTCAAGTCTCTGTGGCGACAAGTGTTCACCCAAGTGGTTTCAGTAGTGAGATACCCACAGCTGATTGAATTTTGAATGTAAGAGAGCCACAAGAGACTGCTCATAAACTGAGAGAAAGCTGAATAATGAACAGATTCAAGCAAATAACATACTGTTCTTAGAAAAAAGAGCCATTGCCTCCAAGTTGAGGTACCCTTGTGGCCAATGTTGCCTTTTGTTGGCTCTGCAAGAAATAAAAAAGACAGAAGCAGTTGGCCATATATTTTAATTAGTTAAATTGCTAAAAATTATTTTTACAGTGCATCATGAGTAGCTTTTATTACTTTATAGACATCAGTATTGCTAAAACAGCATGGGAGCTCTCTCGTTATCATGTTTTTGTAACCTTCCCCATTGTCTCTGCTGTTGTAACTCCAGCAAGATTGTCACTGATTTCAGTGTAAGTCTCAGTAAGAACCTCCACATTTGGTTTATATTGCTTAGGGTTTAATCTCTGCTTTTAGAAACAAAGATGTTTGTTTGCCCTTCATGTAATTAGTCTCACAGATTGATAGTTGCAAGTAATTCTGATCTTACCATAAGTAAATGCATTGAACAATATGATTACCAAGCTGTTAAATCTGAAATACCAGAACCTGAAATTTTGTGACATATGCATGATTCATAGCCTTATCTATACTAGAGGAAAAGACACGTGTTATTTTACACCAACACAATGTGCAGTGATTGGTTTCTGGCGCCATGACTCTGTGTAAACCGTATAATCTGGCTGCAAAGTTGCAAAAATACTACTAAATTTATGCAGTATTTGATTATTTGCCATTTTATTGTTGCCTTCAGCAATGAAGTGGTGTTTTTGGGGGGTTTTTGGTGGAGCACAGCCAACTCATTAAGAAAACAGGATATCATGCAATTGTACAAGCATAGAACCCACTCTGAACTACCAAATTGCAAATCTTTCTGTCATCCTGGTGCATCCTGATGTTATCACACCTGAGCCATGTTTTCCAGTGCTACTCAAAAGTCCCATGCACTATGGAGAAAAAAGGCCAGCTGCTAAGTAAAGGTGGTCCTCCTGCCAGCTGTACTCCGTTCCCAGTGTCTCACCTCGGCATGACTGATGTGTAGAAAGAAAGACTCACTTCTAAATCTGATTCTGCAGAAATATCACAGCTGAACAAAGAAAGTAGACTGCATCATGTCGGCTTTAACAAAATGATGCTTCTGACTTTCTTTGTAAAAGTAACTGTGATTCTAGGGGGAAAATTGTGAAACATCCTACAAAGGTGACCAGAGTGCCATTAACACTTCTGGCCTATACTCTGTCCCCCTTCTTTTCTTTGTTTTGAGATACTGTAAATCCAGCCCTGCACATACTAGTATCTCATCCAAGGAACAGTTGGGAAAGCTTAATTAAATTTAATTTCTGTCCAAACCCTTTACAGTAGCATTTCGTTGTATTTCTTAACACTCTTGGTCTGTCTTTGCCCATGCTAACCATGGAATTAAGCATCTAGTGGAGGAAGAGGTTGTGATGCTTAAAGGGACAGATGTGATCCAGTTCAAGATTAAGCAGACAATTTTATTTCCTGCTTGGTGTAATTACAGGTGTTACATTGTATCTTTATTATCGTTCTTTCACATTATTTTGTGTAGCTTATAAAAGTTGCTAACTCTTCCTAAAGTAGCTGCATTTTAAGGGGTAATATTTGCCTAGGAGAAGAAATGTCCTGCCAGTGAGTAGCCTTTCAAAAGGCTTTGAAGTAGCCTTTCAAAGAAAAGAAAGTAAATATTTTAAAATGTTTATGTTATGTTACTTTAGTTTGCAAAGAGTAAATATACAAGACAGCACTGTACTGTCCTGATGCATGCCCACGAAATCCCTTCAGACCAAGATGTCCACTGTCCCAGTTGGAACACCCCAAGAACATGCCTCTGCCCACAGGCCCAGGGAGAAGAAGGTGGTGGTTTGGGAGGCGCAGAACCCCCTTTGTGCAGCACCACACTCAGGCTACATTAGTAGAACAGCATTTCCTTGTCTTTTTAATGCTGCCTCCTTCCTTTAAACTCCTAAACTTCTCTGATATATATGGGATTTAATAAGTTATTACTGTACTGAAAAAGTCATTCTTAAACACCATGCTTACAGGGGTGTTAAAACATTTAATGTAAATAGGTCGAACATGAAAGAGGCAGACTGTGTAGTCAGTTCTAGCTGACTGTGTTACAAACAAACCCAAGTTTGATCCTAGGCTATGCAGGCCCATGAACTTTTCTCCCAAGGATTTAGTTGCAGATCGCTTCCCTTTGACTGCACACAGAGGCACAATTTATGAGGACAAGCCAGCATGATTCTGGTGCTCTTTTTCTTTGATGGCTGGGTTCTACACTCTTCACTCATCCCAGTAGTTCCAATGATGGATCAGGGCTTTAAACATTTTGCTTCTGTTAAAGGTTCATTGGGCACCTAAAAGACACATTAAATGACTAATGGATGCCCTTCTCTTCATGTCTTAAGGGTAGCAGTGCATAATGTAATAATAAGGGCCTCTTAGAGTGTATCTTATTAGCATGGGCTTGTAATATTAAGTATACTGTTAACTTTGATGGACTTGCACCATTAACATTTAGTGGAATATTAACAGCACTTTGTCAGATCATATAAAGAAGGGTAACAGAGCCTTTTTACACCCAGGCCTACATCCTTAACTCATGATTTCCCACGTTTTTGTGTCACTCAATGACCTCGTAAGCCCAAGGTCTGTGAGTAGTTAACACAACCTGCAGCTATGAACAGCAAGAGAATGGCATTTTTGTTGGACAGTTTGTTTCTTTCGCTTCATAAAATACAAATCATCCAGTTTGGCAAATTTGGATTTGCAGTCACAGATAAAAGAGAAGGTGGAAAGTGTTCTCTGTCATGGTAGTAGGCAGTGAGTTTGGGTTAAAGGGGAGGTAAGCCTTAATTTTCTTCCTTTTTATGGATTTTTATCATCTTTATTGCAGAGCTCAAGGCAAGGAAAGGGGTACTAGCAGTATTTTATTTTCTTACAGTAAATTTTAACAAGAAGATTCTGAAAAAGTGCCACACATGATTCTTCAGAAATATCCTTTAGTATATATTTCTGAAAGCTGAGAAGAAGACTCACCTGGCAGCTGGAGTTATGAGAAGAGCGCTGGGAGGATGATCAGCTTATTTGTAAAATGAGGCACAAAACAATTTCACCTTTTAACCTTCCTTCGCCTTCTTTTTCTTCCAGTGAAGAATAATGAAGAAAATATGGCGTTAATCATGTTTCTATCTTATTACTCTTGGAACCAGATAGAAGAGAATGAACACTGAAAGTATATACACTTTCTATGCTCTGCTTCATTTGCTCCGTGGTTTTCAAGCAGAATTTAGTGCACACAATTTCTATTATAATTAATGTGACAGGAATAAATGCAGCTGTGACAAGCAATGAGAAGGCCTGTGCTGTATTGCAACTCCTTCCCAGGCCCATGCTTAGCATCATCTAGTCCTCTCTTTTCATTCAGGTCTTTTTGTTCTTTTATTCATGTGCAATGGTAGAAACTGAAAAACAGATGCCAAATAAAAATAGTGCTGTATTTATTTTATTTTTTATTTCTTAGCTTTTGTGAAGGTATGTTTAAGATGTCTGAATACTTCAGTTGGCAAAAAGGAAGAAACCTTAAATGATTTTGAATTGTAGCTTACTGCTTCTAGCCTGACTTCCTCAGTACTGTCTACTTTTCAGGTACAACCTACGTGACAAAAGATTGCAGAACTGACTTGTGAACTGACGCATGATATGACCTGCTATTTCAATGAGAAATGTATGTGGGGCAACTGCAGAGGGAGTAGGATTCTTCAGGAAGCTTTTTACCTCTATACAGGGTAGTAATAGAAAGCCATACTGATCTGCATGAATCCTAGTGCCCCATACAGACATTGAATACCCTCCACTGAATACTGCACTCTCCGTTCCTGGCCTCATCAGTAAATTCTTCCTTTCCCTTCTCCTCCCCAGTCCTTCCTCAGTTTTAGTCCCAGGCTCCTTCTTTGCTAGTCTTTCCCTTCCCTCTGTTCTAACTTATCTCTCCATGGGTCATTAGGCAGGTCAGAGTTGCTGGGTTGCCAGGTGGAAACTGCTGAGAGCACATGGCAAACACCTTCATAGTTTTCAAGTTGCAGTGAGGAGTTTCATGCAGCTTTTGAAGGAGCTATGCTAGAGCATAATCTACAGCAGATGGAATGAACAGAGATGAACAGCTGCCAGATGATTTGATGAGCAGAGCAGTATGAACTGAAGTTTCTAAACATACACAATTTGGACAAATTTGGGTAAGATTTCACAGGGGACAGCACACAGTGAATGAATCCTTCTTGCCACATTTCAACTTGTAGCTCCAAATACTAGAACTGCCACATGCAGTATTCTATAGGAAATCTTTAACTTAAATCAGTAAACATAATTATTCTTAATCCCCATAGAAATACCTCACTTTTATTCTAAATGATTAGGTGTATCTCAGTTAGTCAAGGGGGAAATAAGAGGACAGACATTCCCTTGCAGTATGTTATGCCTCCACAGTCAGCATCTCAGTCACATGGAGTAAATCACCATTGAGTGCTTCCCACATCTGCCTACTGATCCCAGTAGGCGGACAGTGGATAAGTGTAAGTATCTGAAGTGAGGTAAGACAAGTCCTGTCAGAGGAAGCTTTCTGTTAACACAATCAGAGTTTGAATAGGCATTCTGGCTTTTCATCTAAGTTGAAATCTTTGAATCTCAGCCTTATAAATAACTGAAGTAAAATTCAAAGATTTTATGGGGAGATGGGGAGAGTGGAGGAGGCAGCTTTTCTGATTCCATCTTGTGTGATGATAAACCCATCTGTATCTGGCCTGATGGTTTGGCAGAGGAAAAAGCAGAAAGGATATAGGGGCCTGTTTTTAACTCTTCCACTAAAGAAAATAATTCAGTCACCACCTTTCCCTATCACTGTGGACAAAGTGTTAGTCTGTAGGACGCCAGGGTTCAGGTGCAATAAGGATGCTAAAATGAAAAAGACATAGTAGGTAGGTTAGCACATATTCTGGATTAGCTATAGCATCCTATTTCTCAAAAGATTTTTTTATTTTTTATTTTTTTTTAAATTCTGGAGTTTGGTCTACTTTTTAAGCTCAAAACATTATGCAAGAACATTAACTGAGTCCAGAATATTCAATCTCTGCAGGAGGGTGTATGAATCATGTTTATTTCCATCTAAGAGAAGCTCAATCTCACTATGGCCAAAGATAACCTACTCTCAAATGTAGAGTAGGGAATACCATTTTATTCCAAGCTTTTTGGACACGTTAGATGGAAGTTGTTTTAATATATAATATTTTTTGAATATTTGAACACTTCCAAGCATTATGAGGGATATTCCTGCCTTCAAAATTTGCTTCATTCATATTTCAAAATAAGAGTGAGCTCTTAGTATAATGGATTTATTAAGGTCTGTATTTGTCCCTTCAAAAAGTTAATCCCCACATTTAACACTCATGTTGTAATGAATGGTGACTCAACAAACATTTAATAGAACAATTTTTTTCATTAGATTTATTGTAATTTGAGAACAATGTGCCTTCTGCCATTGAGTGCTCAATTGCGACAGGTTGATTATCTTGCTGATGTTTAGTAGTAGATAGTATCTTCAAATAGTATAACACAATAATACCAACATTACTGTGATATAGGTGACTGCACTGAGCACTTCAACATTGCCAACTTGAATCAAGGGCACACAGTTTTCCCTACAGCAAGGTAAATTATCACTAACAATCTTTCCAAGCGGCTTAATTGTTTCATAGGGATCCTCTGATTTAGATCAGAAAGATCCAGTATTAGCATCCTGATATGTATATATATGTTTATATATGTATTTTTAAGGCAGGAAGTTAAGATCAGTGCTTTGGGTAGCTTCTGTGTCGTGCATTTTATGTATGTGAGTATAAAGTCAGCATAAATTATGTCCTTGTTGCAGTAGTGATACTAAAGTAGAGGGATTGGCTGCAGCAGGGAAGATGACACACTGTGCTCCAGAGCCTCTGAGGGGTAGTCTCTAGTAGAATATAATATAGGCCACGCTCTGGGAGTATAATGGGGAAGAAGTTCCTCATCGTTCAGACAATTTTTCTTCTGTTCTCTTGAGGAGCTCTAAGGAATACGTTGAAGAAGAGAAGGCTTTATGTGAATCCTTTATGAGAACCTCCCATGCATTCAAGCACATCATTTGAATTCTTGCTTTTTCAAGCAAAGGGATAGTCAGTAGCTAGTTAGTTCTTCTCCTGTGTGTGTACATCATTGACTGGGTATGGGTAGGTTATATTTTATTTAGTATCTTTTAATATATGTATTAAGCTCATCATAATTTATACGTCCAATTTCTGCTTTATTTTCTGGGCCAGACTTGTTCATCTATATCCTGCTGTGCTACCACAGACCACATCTGAATGGATTCTTTTGAATTTTGAACAGTATTGCATTTAAAGCACATTAACTTATAACATGTTTTATCATTTTTTCTACCCTTTTGGAAGGAAATAACACAATTTTCAAGGCAAGTTCTGTGACTCTCCCTGAAGTTTTCAATGGAAGAGAAGATATACATTACCCTACATTCACAACATTAATATGGTAATATTAGAGGTAGGCTTAAATAATGTTGGTCAAATTGTGGACATAGACATTCATGGCAGTATAGAAGTCTACTTGTTTTCCTTTGGTACTTTCTTGCTTAAATAAAGCTACTGTGCCCAACGCTTAACATTTACAACAAGTTGCAGCCTGTTGTATAGTCACTGACTTCCTTTGATATCTGAAATCCTTGCTAGGCTTCTGTAGTAGAAAATCAGATACGACGAGTCTATGTTTCCTTACAGCTTTTAGAATTCATAATCTATAAAATCAAGAAAAGGTGGCCATCTGTACAACACACAAGATTTGGTAGTAAAGCAGTTAATAGAATACTTTGTTATACAAGCAGGAAGGTTTATCAAATAATAGCAGAGTTTTTCTTTTTTTGTTGTTTTGTTTTGTTCAGTTGGTTTTGTTTGCTTTTGTAAGAAGACCTACTGGCAAAAGGGTGTTAAAAATAATTAATCTAGAATAATTGATCTAGAATGTCCTGCATGTTATTCCTGGAGTTCCAGAAATGAAACCAAAAGAAATGAGTCCAGGCAAGATAACAATATATTGAATTCAAAATACATGTTTTATTTCTTTCCAGATTCGTACTCAAGCAGATTAATGGGAAATATATAACTGAAATTAATTTCAAACTGTTAAAAATGGATTATGAAATTTTATACCCAGTACACTGTAAGGTTTCACATTTTAGTCTGACTTGCATTTTGACAAAAACCTGGGATCTTTTGGAATTTGCTAGATATCAAGGGATTTGGAACACTAAGCAGACAAGTAAGCTTTTGGGCTCCTCTTCTCTCTTTTTATGATCATTACTAACTCTATTATATTTTGATTTATATTCCATGAGGGAATTTGATCATCCAAATGTACAGTGATTCTCTTCATGTTTTCAACCAGTCAAGGAGCATTAATCAAAACTATTCAGAATCTCTTCAGAATCTGTAGCAGCGTCAAGCACTATATTCATACTGAATCAGCGGACATCAGCGGGTTTCCATATGACAATACATTTATTGGAAGTTTTGGAAGGACTGAGGCTTGCATGGTTCTAATTCTGTGAAATAAGCCATTCTAAGTATGGAAAAACTTGAAACAGATTCTGAACTTTCAACCCAACACATGCACAAATAATAGAGCAGGAAATAACATAAGCTTCTCTTCTTTGTTATTGAAATTTCTTTAGCCCTGGTGCATTAGAGGTTGTTTTTGAGACACTGATTACTCTTCCTATCTCATTTGGGAAGCTGCCAATGCAAATTTACATTACTCTAATCATGGGCAGATAGCTGGGAAAGGTGATATTTGTACAAAACACCAAGACCTAATGTGAAATGGTATTCATTTAGTTTGCTTTTTGCTCTGATTTTTGAAAGAGTGCTGAGCAAACAATTCCGTTTTCAATGAAGTGTTGAGAAAACAAGGTTAGAAATCACAAAACCCAGTTTCTGTTTCTAGTTTCTGATTTTGCTTATTAACTCAGTCATATAATACTTGGTGCTTCTACTTCTCTGCTTACATTCTTGAGATATTAAAACATAACTCAGAGGGCAGTGTAAGTTTTCAGTACTTACCTACTTGAGATACCTACTTACATGGTACTGGAAAAATTGTAGGCATTGTTAAGGAACATTGACATGTTCCTGCTTCATTATTAAGATGCTGTGATGTTCCCATCCATTCTTTCGTGGTCTGCTGACTGTTATTGTACAAAGAGGTACGTGATCATTCTTCTGAATGTGTGGATGCAGCTTTTGATATATTTACTAATTGTGTAGCTGTTATTTCAGTCTCTGAGCAATTAAAGCAAAAAGGAGGAAATATATTTACACTATTTTCTACCTGTGATCTATAACTACTGTCCATGTGTTCAAATTCAAAGGCAAGCAAGCCTCTCTGACCTCCTAGGAAGGACTGATTTGGATCCAAAATATTAAGCTTGTTTTCAATTTCCACCACCGTGGTCCTTCAAGCAGCTTATTTCATACATACTTCAATATTTTCTCCTAGTTTGTGTGTTTCCTCTATGTGCCCATATATATCAGTGGTTTCTGGTGTCACATACTAACTTGCTGGTAAAAAAACATGTCTGAATAGAGATCGTAATTATATACAGATGGTTAACGGACAAGTGGGTTTACACCTTTGCCCACCATTTTTTATGAGATTGTTGTGAGGTTTCTTATGATTTTCTCTTTTGTTCATGAGGCAGACTATCTGTCCTTATCCCAACTGCCTCAAAGTCAGCTTGTACCTTCAGCTTTCCATTTAAATATGACAGCCACTTCCCAGAGGCAATTTAATGTCAGCTTCACTTTCATAGCTGAATAGCCCTGCATGCTTGAGTTTTTTCTCTCTTCTCCTATAGATCTTCCATCTTTGGCCTTTCTTATAGTTGATGTTCTTCATAACAGCATTTTGGAGGCATAATGGAGCCTGATTTGTTCATATAACTACTGGAATCTATTTAGTGACCTCTTTTTTTTTTTTTTTTTTAAATCAGAGAGGAATCAATTCCGTGTTCCCTAAGACACAATGATAGGAAGAAAATGAAAAACACTAACTAACTAATAAGGGGTAGAAAAGTTACTATTTCCTTCCTGGAACCATCCCAGAAGATGAAGAGAGTGATGAAGTCTGGCAATATCTATGTATTTCCTCTCTAACAGAAAGAATTCACCATGGGGAAATGGCACCATGCTGTGTTCTCAAAATAATAGGGCAGCATATGTATTTGCAACATAGAAGTTCTGCTAGGCATTTTATTTTATTCTCCAGAGTACCATATTCCATGCCAAGTACACAATGAGTAAATAAAACAAAGCATGAGTGGGCTCCACGCTCAGGCAATGTTCTCATAAGTAAGTTTTCCTGTGTTGTAACATCAACCTATACAGAGAAATGTAGTGCAGTGTAGCAAATGCTCTCTTTCTGTTTACATGTTTAGGCTTTGCTTAATGATATTCTTGACTATAATACTTGTGGTTGCTTTTCTCACTCAGTTATCTACGCTCCACCATGTTTTTCAACCAGCTGAAATTACATTGTTAACTGTTATCTCTTTTACTACATGGATGCTTGACTCTTCATTAACAGACCCATTGCAGTATCAGCTTCCAGACAATACTATGTCCATGCAAAATCTTTTAAAATCTGTTAAACCATTACACACTTATTTGATTCATGGAAACATGATATACAGTTATTGAGATTGCTGGGTTATAGAAACGTGCCTTATGAAAATCTTTTCTTTCTCTCCAAAGAACTACAAACATGGAGGGAAGGCAGAAGTTATTCCAGAGGTTAGTTCTTTTAAAGACTGATATTCTAATAAGAGGCCACTGTCTAAATAATCACAATTGTTCTGTGGAAGAATTTCCCTTCTTAATGTGCCTCTGCCTTACTGTCAAAGATTTTTATTGAGGAATTCCTTTTATTTTTGGTCTTGGTTTAAGTAAAACATAATTTCTATATGCAGAAGCGATGACACGTTCCACTCTGCCATCACCATTTGTGGGTGAACACATACATCTCAAAGTACAAACCTGTATTTACATGATTCATAGTTGAAAAATGAGATTTCTCAAACGCACAGTATTTGCATGATCTATCCTGAATAAGCACACTTATTAAGGTATTGAAAAACAGTGAGGTTGGAATTTCCCTAGATAATTTGAATTAAGGTTTACAGAGACAGCTTCTTTTTTCCTTATTTATAGTTTCAGCAATTTAGTGGTGATGAAACACCACTAAAGGACAAAGCTTGGACTGGACACAGTCATGTGGGTGGGCCCAGATTGGAACGGCCATGGTGGAGCAGGACAGGGCTGTGAGAAGAAGATCAGCCCTGTTGCAGCCTTGCTGGGGCTGTGGCTGATGTGGGGTCCTGGGTCCCGTTGCAGTCTGAGCAGGGACAATGAGAGCCATTAGTGCCCTTGGGGCCCAGGCATAAATTTTCGAGGTAACCACTGACACAACCTCTCCTGAGTTTGAATTGGAGTGGTTTAAAATGACAGAATCGTGACTGGGATGGCTAATGGCTTCTAACTGCAGCAGACAATATTTTGGTGAACTAGTCCAAAAGACTGTTATTGCAAACTAGTATTAAATTAACAGCCATAATCCTGGTAATTCCAGTTGCTTCAAAACTTTCATCAGAGGCAGCAATCTCTTTGTAATCATTACAGTATGACTCAGCTCTTTTGCATTTCATGTCATATGGAATCACTTCAAAGAGATTTTACTCCCACTAAAAATAGAATTATGGGGCTTTTTCAGTGTTGTTATTATCACGATTCTCCTTTTGACACATGCTGATCCTGTATTTGATATGACAACAGCTTTGTGATAAAAGAACTTAAAATTAGCCCTAAAATTGCATTTCTCTAGAAGCACATCACACAGCTCAGGGACCACACGAAACCCAGCGTGGGCAGACCTCTCAGCTGGAGGAAATTGCCATAGTTCCTCTGACTAGCAATCTGCTCAAACAAAAACTCAATTGCAAGCTTTAGAAAAAACAGAAAACAAAATGTATCACCTTTCTTCATCTGCAGAAACACACCAAAGTCTTCTTCATCTCTGCTGATACTGACTTATGGTCTGTTATGAATATATTGTGTATCCATACTGTTACTAAAGAGAGGTGTGGAAAGGCTTTCAGACCTATGTGGAGCCACATGTTACAAATGTGGCATTTTATAATGGCTTTTCCTAATGTAGTTGTTACTGCAGCTGGAGCTCTCTCCATTTAGCACTCTGCCAATAAGAGAGGTAATATTTACACCCTACATGCACAGCTGGGAAATCAAGGTACAGGAAGGCTTGGTGAGGCACCTAAAACCTCCAGATCCAAGGAAAAACAGATAGAAAATCCAAATATCTTGCATCTACATCCAGTGTTTCAGCTACCCAAACACAAGTGAATGTTGTAACAATTGTAACTGTTTTCATCTTCTCAACCCTCTTTCCTTGCAACTGTGGGAGAACCACGTGAACAAAATTACTTGGATGGTTTCTAAATTATGCCAGAGTGCTGAGCAGCTGTAATGAAGCAAAACAGAAACTTTGTGTTCCGATAGACTAATTCAGATTGATAGGGGGATTTGTGCCTGGCTGTCCTGTACTGTCAGCATGAGGGAAAGTTTTCATGTATTGTAGTCTGTGACCCATAAAATACAAAATGTTAATGCATTAGAAAAGAGTAACAGCATGCTTTCAGAATTGAACTGATTGTTAAAAGTAATTTTGAAATAAGCATTGTACAATTTTTGTGATTAATAGAATGGAAGACGAAAGTTTAAAAAGGAACATCAGAAAATCATCTCTAATCCTTCTGAGCTCTGTGAATTAGTTGGAAGAACCAAAACTGTATTTAGCCATGTGTGTTCTCTCTGCTTTCAAGCCAGTCAAATAACGTATAGTGAAGATCAGTTACCAGCATCATTCTATTACTGCTTTGTCACCGTCAGTAATGCAGTTTCTGCATTACCCAGTGGTTGCTCCAAAAAAGTCTTCCTTGGATCTTGGAATAAGGAGTGCAGACCTTCCCTTCCCACAGGGACCTGACTTCAGAACTGGGTCCAAGCAATGAGATCAGCTATACCTGTTTTTCAGAACCCTGCAATGAAAGCAATCCTGTTTACTTGGTAAGACTGTTTATAAGAGAAGAGAGCTGAAGAACGGGACCCTGTTGTGGCAGATGCATCTCTCAACATCCTCCTAAGTTGTTTACTCAGTGAACAATCTGCTGTGTTCTACCAAAATGACAACTCACTCTGAAAATAAAGAGTTTAGATTGCCAAAGAAAATAATGGGAATGGAAAAAAGCAGTGGGAGAGATAAGGAGGAAATTCATGGTGAGAAGAGCAAACATCTAAAGCTGTAAAATACAGTGCATAGCTTTGGGAAAATGTAAGATTTGTATCGCATTTGTGTCTGCCTGCCAGCATATTAGAAACTGATTTTATCATTTTATTTTTGCTCCTAATGGTTGTTTCTGCCACGGAGAGTGCTTTTCTACTGTCTTTTGAAACCATTTTAATGCTGTAAAAGAAATCAAACAGCATTAGGAAATTCACACTCCTATTGGTTTTTAAAGCGTACGGTATATAGGCTTCAGTAGATAATTTCAGAAGTGTTCCTCAGTTATTTAAGCTGGAGGGAGAACGAGGAGGCAGGGGACAGAAGAGATCAGAGGGCAGCTTGATGGTTTCCTGTGAACTGATCCACTGAAAAAGAAAAGATGTTCTGTCTGTGACAGTAGTAGTGATTTCTACTTGTTTGGTGGTTAATGGGCATCCTCTACTTTCAATAAAATAGTTAAATATCATGTGCATTCATATACTTCTATTATTTAGAACTGAGCCCTGATCCTTTTTCTTGCACTGACTGTGATCTTAATGCATGAATTCCCTCTGATTTCAAGTAAGTCTTTCAGGAATAAAGTATAATTGTGACTGATGGTAGCAGAATTGGGATTTCACTTTTTGAAAAGCAAAACTAGAATGTTCTAGATCTTTCAAATGACTACCCCATGCTTGGAAGCTTAATATAAGTATATATCACAAAATGAAACTGGATTATATGCAAACACAAAGATTTCAATAGGAACGTTGTCCCATACCAGAAAATTGTTGGTACATCCACTATGTCTCTTTGAACTTGCAGCATAATACATGAGCTTGCACAGGCCTGTTTCTTAAAGTACTTTTAAAGACATTATAAATAAATCAGAACATATGGGATGATGTATTTAGGCCCATGCAATTGCTCAAGTGCTTGCTATTCTGTATTTTGGTCAAGAAATTAGAACAATTCAGAATCAACTAGCCTAAGAGATGACAGAACTCAAAATATGTATGACTGTAAAACAGGACAACTCATGATGTTGCTGGTTCTCTCTGAAGACATCTCTATCAACGACCTTGTTTTTGTGCAATTGAGCATTTGAAGTGTGACCTGCAGTGGTCTATAATATCATTGCTAGCAAAGTTTGCAGCAGATGCAACTGCTAGGACAGCAGCCAAAACTGAATAGGACAAGGTCACTGATTCAGAGCTGCCTGGGTAAGTGGGAGGAAAGATAGCAGACAACATTTCTTCCAGTACAGCGCAATTCAGTCACACCTCTGGGAGTCAAGCTGAAGGCCACAGCGCAGTGAGAGTAGACTAGCTAGAAAATTTAGCAAATGATCAGTTGAATGGGCAATCATGTGACTGATGTAGCCAATGTAATCTTTGACTATCAGGGGTAGAGGGGAGTAGGAAACATATTTCATTTTCATTTTTTGATTCTTATTATTTTTTTGCTTCAGTGCCTACTTTGAGTGTCAATGGTGTTTGCCAGCGTGAGGTGATTTGGTGATTTCCCAGCACTACAGCAGCACAAAGTCTGAAATGGCTGGAGACTGGGGCAAGAGCAAGGAATAACTGCTGCTGGGGACACCAGTGTCTCCAAGGTAGAATTAGCAATTACGGATGGCACTTTGGAGTGGATATTTGCTGCTGTGGGGCATTGGCAGTGGTTAGCAATAGTGCCAATTTTCCTTCTAAAAGGTCTGGTTTGCTGAAATAGGGAATTTTGCAGAACCTAATTAAGGACCAGGTTTAAAGCAAAGAGGATTTAGGTCTAAGGAGTATGAGGAACAAAGCTCAGCTTCAGGCAAGACGTAGTCTTTCTACAGTGCTATCTGATACTGACATCTCACATCAACCTGTGTGGCAGTTCTAGTTTCTTGCTCACAAAATAAAGTTTGCCTGCTAGCATGGACTTACTTTTAAAATGCACTGGTATTATCTGAGCTTTTGCAGTGTAACTGCCAACATGGCCATACACCTTCCATGCAGTGATAATAAGCACAAACTCTTGCTTCTCTTTTCCATGCCTCTGTGAGCCAACAACAGCAAAAAAAAAAAGAATGAATGAATTATACCACATAACAGTCCCTTTGCCTCAAATTTAGCTTTCTGCCTGCAATGTTTGGACAACAAATGCCAGTAGTAACCTTTCTGTCTAAATGTATGACAAGAAGATCTGCTTCTATTGGCAACTTTTTTTCTGCAAGGGAAAACCAAATCTCAGAACTCTTGTCAGTAAAATCCCTCAGATAGAAAGGTCTGTCCCACCACTTCTTCCATATGGATCACTGTAATTAGTCTCACTTAGAAGTGCCAGACAGTCTGTGGCTGGCTCTGATTGTTTATCAGATCATTTTATAACTCCATTTCAAGAGAATTCTGCAAATTAAGACAGAAGGAGCCTCAGAAATTAAATAAAAAAAGAAACGAAAATACAAGGTATGTCCATTTCATGAAAGAAGCTTATTTATGACAACCTGTGTGGGCTGCAGAAATCTGAATCTGATGTTTTAAGTCTCTTAATGGCTATATCAGAATAGCATCAAGTGCAAACACAAGCTGTATGTTTGGTGACAAGTTATAGTTACCTTAATACTTAACACAGTCACAGAGACACAGTCATGGATGCAGCGACATTTCTTCACTCTTTGTCTCATCTCTTACTACCAAATGCGTCCACAGATAATGTAACTATAATATTAGAGTCCAGCATACCTGAATGCAAACCTGTGTGGAGAGGTCTGACCACTCCCATCTCCTAGAAGTACTTATTTCCAGCCTTTCTGTGCTTTTTCCATACTATTGTTGCAGCCAGCAATGGGATCCCATGCTGATGGCATGAGGCACACCACTGAGGCCCATCTGCTCACAACAGTTATTATGAAAGCAAGGGGCAGTAACACGTGTGCCAGCTGCATCGTCTGTGGGCACATGCGACCTACTAATTTATCCATAAAATTAGAGAGCAGGGTTTCGGTTACATGAGGTTTTCTTCAATGTTTGGAATAAAGGATTACACTTTCAGTCATAACAGATAGGATGAATGAAAAGTTGAAAGCTGGGGAGTGAGAAGAGACTTGCTTATGATGGGCCCAGGCAGCCCGGCACCAGCATCCTCATGGTCTTTGGGCATCTTTATTCACTGGGTGTAAGGTCCTTGCAGGCTGAATACATGGGTCCCAAGAAACTCATGAGGAAGCAGAAACTGAGACTGCATCCTCCATTTTCCAATATATTCCCTACTCAAAAGGCCAGCAATTACAGGGAGCAGAAGTGGTATGTTTTCTCAAAGCATGTTTTTACCAATAGCCCCTTTAATGTGCTCTGCCCATGGCAGTGCTGTGGCTCTGTCTGGCCACTCTTAACTGTACACAAGAAGTGACTGCTACTCCTGAAATCTGTTTCTTTCTAAGTCTTCTTGATGTATCCATTGTAGATGTAAGACTGGGCCACATGTTGAAGGGAAAGCTGCGGTTTGCTTACTTCAATTAATCTCACACACTCAAAAAAAAAGTTACGGGGGCAGTTATATGGCTTTTATCAGTAGCTATTTCTCCCGTATTTCCATGTCAAAAGTAGCAGAGAAGATGGAGGTATGCAAGTGAAAAAGGAAATCTTTTGTGAATACTGGAAGCTCTACTGAAAATCAGATAGCATATCAAAGAGTTTGAAAGGCAATGCCTTCTATGTTTTTTACACTTGTCCTTAAATTCTACCTAATTTGTACTTTAGTTTATGTCTCCATGAGGAAAAAAAAACTATTCAGTAAGTTAAGTTCAGCATCTTTTCACATCTGAATTGAGTTAATTAATGTGAATTGAGAATGTACGTTATTTTCTACTGACAGCATACCCTGGAATATATAAAATCAGAAATAAAGGGTGTTTTGTTGGGAGACAGTCTAGTGGCTGTTTATTTCAAATTCTTGAGTTAAACGTTAAGAGTATAGAAATTTTAACAGAACCTTGATGATTTATACAGAACATGAGGTGCTGAAAATAAATAGGTGCTAAAAAAGCAAAACAAAAGTTACTGTTAAACAACTGTATTGCAACTCTATTTCATTGTGATACCTCTTCTTCTTGACTCTTGTGCAGTCACGATTTCTTTATTTCTGCAGCAAAAAGGATCGCTCAGTTCAGGCGAGATCTGAATTCCTAATGATAGATAAGATGGAAAGAAAAAATGAAGCGGCCTTAATGCATAACTTTACTCCAGACCCGGAGAGCATCTCAAAGGTAAGTAAAGAATGATAAAGAATAGCACAAGAATCTTTCCTGTAACTTTAAGTCAGTGTCCCTTTTTTCATTCAACAGTTCTTAAATGTGAAACTTCAGGTTTTTTCAAAACATTACATTGTTCATACAGCTTTGCTTTTGGTGATAATGTCAAAACAACATGTTTACTTACGTCATGTTGAGTAAAGGAAATGTTCTGGATCAAGTTTCTGTATGCTTGGTGACTACTAAGCTATCAGTGAATCAATTAGAAAGACATTTTCATACCACATGTGACAAATTATTACAGATACTAAAGGAAAAGATGTGTGGGGGGGCTCCCATTTTGTGATTCATCCTATTTCCGGCTTTCCTCCTGCTTTGTATGCATCATACTGCAAGTAGCTGCTTCGTGTTGTAACTGATGCATTTTTCACACAGGCTGTAATCCTAGTCTTTACTTGCAGCAGTGAACACTGTATTTCCATATTTTCTGCAGTGTTTCAGAGATCAGGAAACTTTGCAGATTTACATGCCTTGTTCTGTTACACAAAGCATGCATATTCACTAGAAAAAAAGTCTAGAAAAAAGAAGAAACCATCTTGTAACTCTCCTGCAGATAAAAGGAGCTGAATTCTTCTACATTAATTACACCAGTATTCAAGGATCAGAAGTCTCCATGGCAACCTTATTGTCATATGGCACACACGAAGCTCCAACTATCCTATGAAACTACTATTTACCTTTTTAAAATACTGAAGGACAAGGGAAAAAAAAATCTTACCGTGTGCTTTAATAAACAATGGTATAAAGCTGTATCCATAAATAACAAGACAAATCTGAAGCCTTTAAATCAGTTTTTAATTGTGAAAAACTTTTATTCATGAGAGTACTGTATAAGATCTGCATGAAGACTCTGAAGTCAGCCATGTTCTTACATGAGGAGCTTCCTCAGTCTTCTTAATTGCATCTCACCTTGTCTTAGTAAAGGTAGAATAGCTACAGTAGGACTCTACCTTGTATAGAAACTGGGGTAGATATGCTGGAAGAGAACACACCAAGGATGAGCCAGAGCAGAAAAAAAACAAAAAACAAAAAACAAGCAAGCCAAACAAACAAAAAACATGGCCACCTCTTTTCTCTAACTGCTTTTAGCAGCATTATTTCTGTTGTTTCCTCTTCATATGCTGACAAATGAAGACTTGTAGGCCTGATGTCAGCATGGGGACAAGTGACAGAGGTTGTGCTAAAGAATCAAATCCATAAATGCACAGTCAGATATGACAATGGGGAAGATCTCATTATTTTTGTGCAAAGAGAAATCATGCCTCACAAATTCATGAGTCCTCTGATGTGGATTGAGGGGATTAAGCACACAGACAATCACATGCCCATGGTCTACCTCCTCTTCAGAAGGATATCAGCAAGATTTCCTCCTCTTCCCAAGCAGAAAGCTCCTCTACAGCCTCAGATGCTAATGCAACTAAAAGGAGAAAGACCTCTCATGGATTTATAACATATTAAAAGGTATGAAACAATAGGTAGAACAAATAATATTTTTGCAATCAGAAAGAGGTTGGTGTTAGGATCTATGCCAACAAACATACCCTAAATGTTCTAAAAAATGAGTAGGGAGTACAGTGACTATTTGCAGAAGATACCAACCTACTCATGGCACAGGACATAAGAAAAGAAGAAATCAACTATGACAGCCTACAGAAAGTTCTTAGAAGAATGATGGGTGAATAAAACAGCATATGAATTTCACTGTTTGTGAGTTGATTCACAAGAAGAAAAACAACCCTTACTTTGAATACAAAATGAGAGGCTCTGAACTAGCAATTACTGTTCAGTAAAGAGATCTTGGAATTATAATAAATAGTTCTGTGAAAATATCTGCTCAAAGCTTGGCAGTGGTCAAAAAGGCAAATAGAAGAGAGAACAAAAGAACAAACGTCAGTAGGCTGATGTATAGATCTAGATGGTAGCTGTATCCTCAGTGGGATGTGTAGCCCTCACCCTCCCCATCGTAAGAGAATACTACACTAGTAGAAAAGGTGCAGCAAAATGTAACAAAGCTGGATAAGGATTCGGGCTTCCATACATGAAGAGATTATGTAGACTAGAACTTGTCAGCCTAGAAGATAAATGACCTTTATGATATTTATAAAGTTGTGATAATACAGACATAAATAAAGGTTGATTAATCACTGCTTTCCAGTATAAAGACAAAGGAGCAGCAAATGAATCATGACAGTAACGGGTTGAAGGCAAACAAGTTACCACCTTATACCATGCGTTGCTCAGGAATGAAATCCCATACCGCTGAAGGCTGTATGCCTTAAGCATTCTCAGGGATTCAAAAAGGAATTGAGACAATTTCGTACAAAAAAAGGCCCTTCAAGGATTATCAAAGAAAATAAGCCTGAATCTCAGAATGAGGAAGCATTTAAGTGTTTTTTTCTCATCCTTAGGCTCTATCTTATGCGTCTTTTGTTAGACAACATGGATGCCTTTAGCCATCTACTCTCAGTATTGTACGTCATTCCATAGCAAACTCTTGGGAAAAAAAAAAAAAAAAAAAGAGTCAAAATCCAGCTGCATATAAACTCCTTTTACTGTTTAAATATATATTAGATTTGGCACAGTCTAGATTTGGACTAGTAAATGGATTAAAACCATCTTAGTGCTTGCATTCCTGATGATGATGGAGAACCATTTTCATCTCCCTGAGCTTCTATGCAGGAAATCACACTCTTGGTCATTTAGTATTGTAGTGTTTTATCAGAGAAATGATATGTGTCCAAAAGCGTACAGTTACATAGAGAAATGTACTGAATGCACTTGGAGAGCTGTGATGATGGTGAAGGGCCTTGAGGGCAAGACATACAAGGAGTGGATGAGCTCCCTTGGTTTGTTCAGCCCAGAGAAGAGGAGACGCTAATCTCTTCTCTCTGTTGACAGCAACAGGACATCATGGACCATGGAGCTGCATTAGTGGAGGGTCAGGTTGGATATTAGGATAAAGTTCTTCATCAGAGTGTGGTGGGCATGGAACAGGCTCATTAGTGGTCACAGTCCCAATCTGCCAGAGTTCAAGAATCAAGGAGTAGAACCATAAAACTGTAGAATGGCTTGGGTTGGAAGGGAAATTAAAGCTCATCAAAATCCAGTCCCCTGCCATGGACAGGGTTGCATGTGAACAACACTCTCAGACACAGGGTTTGATTTTTTGGTGGTCATACATGGAGCCAGGAGTTAGACTCAATGGTCTTTACTGGTCCCTTTTAACTCAGGGTATTCTATGATTCTATAATTCTAAGATTTGAAGAGAAAGAGCTGGAGGTGCTGGTAGCAGACAGGTTGAATATGAGCAGCCGTGCAACCTTGCAACAGTGTTGCATACAGGGCCAGGTTAGTAAAAGTGTAACCAGCAGCTCAAGAGAAGCGGTGCTTCCCCTGTATGCAGCAATTCTGAGACACCAACTGGAGGACTGACAAGAGAAATACCAAGACACTGTAGTAAGTCTGGGGACAGACCACTAGGACACAAAGGAGATGGAGCATATGTTGTACAATGAGAGGCCAAAGAAACTTGGCTTGCTCAGCCTGGGGAAGAGATGGTTTCAGAGGGACAAATTTTGCCTTCCTCAGTTGACTCCAGGTTTTAAAGAAGAGATGGAGTCAGAATGGTTGGAGGTGCACAGCAAAAGAATAGAAGGTAATGTTCACTAGTCAGAAGGACATAGCCATAAGCTAAGAAGGCCGCAATAAGGGTGTTCTCACTTTGGCACAGGTTGCCCTGTGAGTTATCCTACCTTCATCCTTGGAAATATTCAAAACTTGACTGTGCTGTGCCTGATCAACTTGATCTGACTTTGAAATTAGCCCCTCTTGGAGCAGGCAGTTGAATTACTCTTACAGTACGTAGCTGTCTGGAGATGCAGAGAGAGTACAAGCTGTCCTGTGAGGAAGGAAATTATTTCCTGGCTCTTGCCATAGAAGGAGAATTTCTTTCTCACCTGTGGACATTTATAGCTGGAAGATTGTATCTGGGGATAGCCCGGAAAAGTGTTGTTTTAATGCTTTACTGTCTGTGAAATCTTTTTATTATATTTATTTTATGTAGTTATTTTAGTAGGTAAAAATATTTCATGCCCTTTTCTATATTTTTCTGTATTTTTTTATTATTATTACTCTTTCATGTTTAAGTAGAAAGCAACCACTCTTATCCTTCATTCAGAAGACTAGCAATGCTTCATCTTGGTTAAATACATATTTATTCATACTTAATAGAGCAAAATTATTCCCAGTGGAGCTATTAGTCTATCAGCTAAGTATGTAATTATGCTTTTTTAAAGCATATTATGTACTCATCAGACCAGAATGACAATACAGAAGTTACTCTAGTCTATCTGGTAAATAGGCAATTATGCCTTTTATTCAAATTTTTATTTACCATTTTAAAAAGTCATTCAAGTCCATTAAGTTTCCTACAGATAGTACTCTTGTACATCTTTGTATGCAACAATATATCTCATCTAATCAACTGAAGCATACATTTTGAGTTGTTAGTGAAGTGTGCATGAATAAATACATGTTATCCAATATGTCATGAAAGTCTTAGTGATGTAGAAAGATTGTGTCTAGGGTGCATCAGTTCGTTTCTTTCTGTTGATGCCTCTCCTGGGGTTTCTCCAAGCTTCCCAAATCGCTTCTGAGAAGCATATATCTGCATTTTAAGAGTTACAGAAACCTGCCACAAAAACAGTCTGCCTTAATGTGAGAAAGAGGTATAAACGTATGGTATACTTTTCCTGACTAATGATAGGATAAATATAAAATACCTAGCAGCTAATAAGAGCTGGATATGGATGCTGTACAGTGCAGAGAAAGGAATATGCCAGCTTTCCCTCTGAGCTTTTCCATTTGTTTTCAAGATAATTTTGTAGAAGTTTTTATGGTCATTCTTATTTAGCAGATAATTCAACACATTCTTTTTCCCTTGAAGTGAGCCAACATTAAGCATAGGTTTACTTAATAAAATTTATATAATCATTTCTTCTATAATGAATTGACTAGCCTGGTAGATGAAGGGAGGGCAGTGGATATTGTCTACCTGGACTTCATTAAGGCCTTATAGACAAGCCGTTAATTTAAAGGCTAGATAGGCAGACAGTGAAGCACACGGAAATCTGGCTGAACAGCTGGGTCCAGAGAATGGCCACCAGTAGAACGACGTCCAGTTGGAAACCAGTAAGCAGTCATGTATCCCAGGGGTCATTACTGTATGTAGTCCTGTATAACATCTTAATTAATGATATAGATAATGTGACAGAGTGTACCCTTAGCAATTTTGCATGTGACACAGAACTGCAAGGAGTGGCTGACGCACCAGAGGATCATGCTGCCATCCAGAGGGATCTTGACAAGGTGGTGAAACAGGCTGACAGGAACCTCATGAAGTTCAATAAATGTGAAGTTCTGCACCTGGGGAGGAACAACTCCAGGCACCAATAATGTCTGGAAAGCAGCTCTGTGACTTGCAGAAAAGGATCTGGAGGTCCTGGTGGATACCAAGATGAACATGAGCCAGCAACATGCCCTTGCAGAAAAGAAAGCTTATGTTAGTCTGAGCTCCATTAGTAGAAAAGTGTTGGCAGCACTTTGTCAAGACAAGTGATTCTTTCTCTTTACTCAGAAATCTAAAGGCCACACCTGGAGTGCTATGCTCAGTTCTAAGCTTCTCACTGTAAGAGAGACATGGACATGCTGGATAGAGTCCAATGAAGGGCCACCACTAAAAGGGTGATGGATCTATGAATATCTGAAGGGAGGGTGCAAAGAGGACGGAGCTAGGCCCTTTTCAGAGATGAGCAGTGCCAAGACAAAAAACAGTGGGCACAAATAGAAGCTACTGTGGCCCACAGAAACTATGCACCAGTACAATTAACAAATGTACAGTTAGCTGAATGGCATGGTTAGGATGGTATTTTACAGGTTTATAGTTAGAATGATTATCGTGGTGGAAAGAGACAATCAAAAATAAATTAAATGTTCACCCATGTCCCAGGCTTGCAATAGGAAACTCCAAAGGGCAGGATCTCCAGAAAGAGATCCTTCCCCCTCTGGCAATTAGCCCTTAAATAGGGTCTAGGAGAGGTGAAGCTAGGCTCCACCCCTTCCCGTCACACAAGTGAATTGCTTTCACCTGTGCTCTAATGGCTGACTCAGTCCTTGCCTCAGGTGATCAATCAATGGTTCAGGCCGTGACTCAACAGTTCCCATACACTCCACTCCTTCATGGTGTGAACCAATGATCAGGATAGCTAAAGGGTAAGCCTTCCCTAATACAGAGATCCGACACATCACGATGCTTATACAGTTGCTCATCCCAATGCAGGTTGACACAATTTAAGATGAGTGATGATCGGTGTATGGTAGAGGTTCATGCTCTTTCATGGGCCAGTGCTCAGTGGTGTCACTGGAGGCATGCAGTCGTGTGGTACAGGTCCATCCTATGCTCCATCAGTCCCATGTAGACCATCACCAGGTGTAGCACATAATCTCACAGCAGCACTGGATAACTTCAATGGCATTTCATTCCTTCTGGTGATCCTAGAGGCTCAAAGACTCATGGGGAGTAATACAGATGTTTCAGAGGTACCAGGAGGGGAAGGTCTGCATTCCAGGGCAAGATACAGGCCGTATTTCTATCCTGGGTCAACATTTCAGCTTGCACTGGGGCATGCCCCGGCCACCTGTACCATACCCTTTAGCCAGATATCTGTGGCTGCACAACTATGTCAGGCACCAACGGGGGTGTCCTGATCTGCCACAGGGACATGATGGGGGTCCCTTTAGCAATGAAGACTGGAGTGTTGACCACAATATCAGTAGGCCATGTACCAGTTACCGGAGGGACTACCGAGCCTCCCACCTCCAATAATCTCCCCCAAAGTGCAAGTAGGCCACATCACTTTGGTCCTACCTGCACCTTCCAAGGCCATTTTATTCTATGGGTACCTGGTTTTAAATTCTTTGGGGCAGGGAGCAGAAGATTATTTTCATTGCCAATTTGGGGTCTTACCTGATTATCAGTGGCTGTAATTTGGATCCTAAGTGAGGAGGCCCATGTTTTCTGTAGCATTTTCAGGGCACTGGATCTGCCGTCCCTAGGCCTTTCATGTAGGTCCCGCAGGGTTTCATAGAGTCTTTTTGTCCACCCCTGCAGGGACTGAGAGTCTGTCTTCAGGACAGCCTTAAGAATAGCGCTATAACGTTCAATGAGGCCTGCCCCCATTGGATTATATGGCAGGTGGAATTGCCATTTGATGTTGTTTTCTTCTGCCCATCGTTGTATCACTGTACCAGTAAAACGAGTCCCTTGGTCGCTCTCGATGACTTGAGGTGTCCCATAGACAGACATCAGCTTAGTAAGTGCCTTGATGGTACATGCCTGTTTTGCTCTCAGCACTGGATAGGCCTGCATTAGCCCACTTGTGGTATTGATGCAGGTTAGGGCATATCTCGCCCCCTCAGACCGAGGAAGGGGCCCAGTGTAATCAACCTGCCATCGCTGGAGAGGATTGTGTCCTCTAGCAAGATGGGCTGTTGTTTTGGGCAACGATCTTGGTCTCATCTTGGAGCAAGTGTCGCAGTCTCGACATGCCTGGGCAATGTCAGATAGCTGTATGGGCAGCCCCCATGCTTTAGCAGCTGCCCACACTGTCTTTTGTCCAGCATGCCGTAGCTTCTGATGTAACTAATGGGCAATGTTGTCAGATGGTGAATTCTCAATCCATCGAACTCAGGCCAGTGTGTTGGCTTCGTCATTTCCCAGTGACTGTAGGGGTTGGTGACCAGAAACATGGTAGACACGTACAGTCCTGTGTTTTACTGTATTCCATATGTCTAACCACATATCTTTGCCCCAGATCGGTTGGGTGTGGATAGTCCATTCCCAGGTGGCCCACTGTGCAATCCAAAGAGTGAGCCCCTGGTACACAGCCCAACTATCTGTGCAGATATTCAGGATGCCATCACCGTGTTCCTGGGTTATAACCATCCACACGGCTCGCAGTTCTGCCCATTGGCTGTTCTGACCATCCGCCTCGTCAAACCAGATTGGATGGAGGGATGGTATGCTATCGCTCTCCACTTGCTCGGGTTGCCCTTGCTGGACACATCTGTGTACAAGGCATCTTCAGGAATAGGGTATTTTCCCTCCTGAACGGGACTCTTTTCTGGTGGAGCGACCAATGTTTCTTTTGGTGCATCACTGTGATAGAACACTGGAGCTAGGATCTTCTGAAGTTCTTCTTTTAGTGGTGTTGAAGACAGAGACTACTCCTCCGGCTGAGATAGGTGACCCATCGTGCCACTGTTTGCGCCTAGGCCACCTCTGTCTTAGTGAGAGAGGTAGGTTGTGTTTTTGCAGTGGAAATTTCCAGTATTTCTGTATGTAGCATAGTTGCCTTTCACAAAGAAAGTTGCTGAACAGAGTAAAGTTGAGACTGGGGCGTTCCGACCTAGGTAAAATTGGCACAGGCACTAGGTAAGGTAATTATATAGTGCAGGAGAGAGTCCGGTACAGGACAGAACTAGTGTGCAGATTGTTGAAAATATTGTCCTCCTATCGCCATAAAAAGTACAGAACATACCCAAAGACAATGGGTCAGTAACAGACATTGTATGGAAGTGTAATGTAGCTATGGAAGTGTAATGTAGCAACAGCGTCGGAAGACTGTGAGCCTGAGACGCTCAACCAATGAGCGCCAGGAGAGGCTTTACCTGCGCTGGACCCAGGGTATATAACGGAGTGGATTTCACTGACTAGTTGCGCAATTTCTCCCTTGTCAGTAGAGGGTGTGCGCTCATTATTGCAATAATGAATAAACTGCTCTTCACAGAGATCTTTGCCTGTTTAGAAATCTTTGATCATGAGCATGTTTCTCACATCAGGAATGCAGGTCAGATCTTTTACCCACCCCTGAATTGGCAGGGTGGTCTTAACAATAATTTCAGCTGTTTGGGTTATCGGCTCTACCGCCTGTAATGCGGAGTAAGCAGCCAATAACTGTTTTTCAACCATACTATATCTTTCTTCTGCTCCATGCCAGACCTGAGACCAGAATCCAGTGGGGGTACAAACAGAACTCTGGCGTTGCCACAGGGTCCAGCCAAAGCCATTCTCAGTGACATGAACATCCAACTCAGCTTGAAGGGTAGGATGAAATATACCCAATGCCTGGGCTTGTTTAACTGCCAGTTTTGCCTGTTGGAAAGCGTCCTGTTCCATTCTCCCCCAATCCCCTTATTGCCCCTTTTTCGTGAGTCTGTACAATGGCCTCAGCAGCTGCACTAAATGAGGTATAAATGAATGTCAGTATCCCAGTATACCTAAAAACTCCTGCAGCTGCTCGGGAGTTGCAGGGACCTGAACCTTATCTATTACAGCACTGGGTAGTACTTAGGTCTTTCCTGACAGTACTACATCCAGGAATTTTAGGGACGAAGCTACTGTGGCCCACAGAAGCTACTGTTCTGCAAACTAGGGAGGATGGTGGTGATGTTATTTGTTGTAGTGTTCGAAGAAGAAACTGAACAATACTTGGGCTCAAAGTAACATGCTGTGTTGTGTTTCTCTTTCTTTGCTCAACAGAAAGAATAGCAATAATCATACTAACAGAAAAAGCCCTTTCCAGAAACAGATCTCTAAAATCAAAGCCTATTAAAATCTGTAAAATGACCTCTGTTCTGTTCTGGAAAATAAGGATGGTGCCGATTCTCTTTCTTCCTCCAAATAACAAATAACTTTGGACATACTCAGCTGCATTTCAACCCTCAGACACAGAGATGCTATCATAAGTATACATTCACTTGCACTTCTTTTATCCAAGTATAATAATAGAATAAACAATAAGAAAATTCTTAGACCCCTCATTTTTACATTCTCTATTGGCAGGTTACCAAGGTATTTCTTCTCTGGATTTTGGTTATGATGTTTATTGCTACAGCTCAAGCTCATCAGCAAACTTGTTATCAAAAATCCTTCTTTCTCCTACTGTCATGCTGACAATGCTAAAAGCCTTATACATCTAAATTTATTACTTATTGATTTATTATACCTGTAGAATTTCAGCCATAGGATTTAACTTACTTTCCATTGCAGATTCTATTGATGGTTTTCAATGTATCTTACAAAACAATAGAGAACTAAGCACTCTGTGGGTAGCTATTATTGAACAATTTAATTTACTGTTTGATAAACAAGGAATACAAATGTTGGGGAGCTCATGAAATAAATCCTTCTCAGAAGAGCTCTCATTTTTTGCTGACTTTCAGCCCTCTATTTCTATTATCCTTTCAATTTCTCACTGTGGCTTCCAAAAAGTAATTGAGATTTGACCCGGTGGTTCAATATCTTCTCAGGTTATGAGTTCACATTTATGTACTATTGCAGTTTGTGCCTTCTGCAGGCTTTGTGTATAAACATCATGAGCCAGATCATTATTTGCTGTAGGCTGGTGTAACTGCTCAGATTTCAGTAGCACTATAGCTGTTTACATCAGCAGAGGCTCTAGACACAAATTCCAAACATGAGTGGCATATCTCAAGTATCTTTCATGAATTCAAAGGAATTTTTATCTGAATGCTAAAGCAGGATTTACTTAACCCTCAAGAACACTACTTTTTAATGGATATTTTCAATTTATTTATTCTTTTTTTTTTTTTATCCCACATGCCATGACTATCTCTGAAAAGATATCTCTGTGAAATAGGAGTTAGAAGAATACCACTATATCCTGAGGAGGTCACTCCTTGACTGCTTGGCATAAGGAAATGAATATTGTTGACCAGGAAGCCAAAATGGTATTACTCCCAAGAGTTCTGGTTATGAACACATATGTACTACATGTGCCAGCTTCCTTCTTGTATGTTTTAGTAAAACAGCATTCAGCCAGCTAGTAAAACATAGTAGTTATAATTAAGATGCCAACTGTTTTTTACAGGTAAAATATTTTCTGCTATGAATAGAGAAAACATCAATCATTGTGTTATAACTAACTGTCTACAAATCCTAATTTTTATTGACAATCACTATATTTTGACTAATGACATGTTCACTTATGCATAGGCTGCGAAATGTCTTTGAGATTACTTATATTCATTGCAGCTTTTTTTTTTTTAAATCAATGTTGCATTGCCAGCTGAGTGTACTACCGAAAGTAAGAGACCTTTGGAGGAGATTTTCAGAAGAAAAATTGATTAAAATGACCTTCCATAGCTTCTGCTTTCCAGCTGATTTCTCTAAAGTGACCCTCACTGGTTATCAACCAGTTACAGTAATTACCTCTGATCACCACAAAAAAGTGAACAGAATTTCAAACTCATTCTTTATCACAGGAATATCTGACAGGAAAAGAAATAATGCATGCAATATAGAGCACTGGTATCTTAGGTGCACAGAGACTCCAGATAGAGCAAAAGAAATGGTTATGGATATGGTTTTTATATACGTTGTCGTATAGTCATCTGGCCTCATTTTGCTCTCAGAAGATCACCCAACCAGAAAAGTTAAAAATAAAAAGATAATTTTAACAAAATGCAGCAATGGTTAACTCTGAGCAGTTTCCCCAGCTCTGTTCACTAGACAATATAATCCATTCCCAAGCAAGAACAAAAGAATTGAATACAAGGAGCAGAGTAGCAGCATGTGTGGATAAAGAAGGGGCTTCTTTTGGGGGCAATTACAGTGTTAGGTATTGATAGGACTGAGCTCAGTTACAGAAGTCTGTGTTTACATAATTCCATTGTTTTTCACTGGAATTGTCCTGAGTTGGTATGGAGTTTAGCCAGCTCTCCTGTAAGTGAATTACATAACTGCACTGGTGCATTCTCAGAAGAAAAACATACCTTCCAGGTTTGGCACATGGACAAGATGCATGCCTAAACTAATACCTGCAGAGACACAATTTTCAACACAAGGATATAGAGTTTCACTTCATCCTCTGTCACTTACCTTCCTGGGACCCTAACTAAGTGTGCTCAGACTGTTGCTTTCATAATATCATGAGGACAAAGTTCTGTACAGGAATAGTTTTCATACGTTGACCCATTCTGATATTGAAATAGGAGCTTCAGAAAGAGCATCTCTAAGGGGCGAGGGTTGAAGTACTTTACAAAACGTTGCCACTACAGTATTCAGTGCATGTAGATTAGAACATGAGGAGAAAGCTCGCTTTTGTACCATTTAGGAAAAAAAAAGTAAAATTGTACACTGAGTAATCCATTGTGTGATCCATTATAACAAGATCACTCTGTATAGATGCAATTATATATAAATGAGCACGGAAATGCCTTCTCTTCTGATTAAGTTAGTAATCTCTTGGCGTAACTCCTTAAATCCACATTACTACATTTTTCATCACTCTGGAAAAATAATTTTTCAGTTTTAAATCTGAATGTATTTGGCTAGATTATAAATGCCCCCCTTATGATTATACTCTTGTGTTGTTCCAACCCTTTGTTTTCCAGTTCCGAATCTTCTGTCATCACATGATGAACTCTGCAGAATACAATCAACAGCTGTTGTGCTGCTGGCAAGAGGGACACTGCATGCAAGCTGCCTTTCAGCTCAAAAGAAAGACCCTAAAAAAAACCCAAAACATTAAGAGATTGAACCCCCTCCCAAAGTTAAAGTATGGCATGAAAAGTGGACCACTGCTTGAAAATGGACCATTTGATTTAATGGCAGCTGGCCATTAAATCTCTGGAAAATATTTTCCACTTCAAATGCTGTTCTTTAAACAAAAGTCTGCAAGGTTTGAACACTACAGGAGAGAACTGGACCTCCAAAGATCCATGTGTTTAGGAAAGATAAAGGACGTATATTTGTTTACCATTTGATAGACATTTTGTTATTAACCATATTTTTAAATTGTGCTAACAGCTCTTTGATACCAGCAAGTCATTATTGCAAGAAGTCATTGCGAAATGACTATGGGACATTACTTGGAAGAGTGAGCTTTAATCTTCCAGTGCTTCCCACGGACATAGCCATTTTGCCTTAGTGGAAGCACTGGGTCTCTACAACAAGCATCTCAAGTGCTCTTGTACCCAAAGACCACACAGCCAAAAAACAGACCAACTAGCCCTACTTTTCCCTGATATCTGCTACGGAGGAGACTTATTCCACTATTCAATCTTCCAGATTCTTGATGTAACACTTTGTGACGCTTGCAAGTGAGCAGGTAAGGATTAGGATTAGCTACCATCTAGATAACAGAAAAATAACATAGAACCATAGAGTCACTTAATTGTTTGAGTCAGAAGGGACCCTTAAAGTTCATCTAGTCCAATGCCCCTACAATGAACAGAGATATACGCAGCTAGATCAGGTTGCTCAGAACCCTGTCCAGCCTGACTTTGAATGTCTCATCCACCACCTCCCTGGGCAACCTGTTCCAGAGCCTCACCACTCTTATTGTAAAAAACTTCTTCCTTAAATCCCATCTAAATCTCTCTCCTTTAGTTTGAAACCATTTTCCTTTGTTTTGTCACAGCAGACCCCAATAAAGAGTCTGTCCCCTTTTTTCTTGTTGCCCCGTTTTAGATACTGAAAGGTCACTCTCAGGTCTCCCTGGAGCCTTCTCTTCTCCAGGCTGAACAGCCCCAGCTCTCTCAGCCTATCCTCATAGGAGAGGTGTTCCATCCCTTGGATCACTTTTGTGGCTTTCCTCTGGACACACTCCAAGGTCCATGTCTCTCCTGTACTGAGGACTTCACATCTGGATGCAGTACTCCAGGTGAGGTCTCACCAGTGCAGAGTAGAGGGACAGGACTACCTCCCTCCACCTGCTGGCCACAGTTTTGATGCAGCCCAGGATACAGTTGGCTTTCTGGGCTGCGATGTCACATTGCTGGCTCATGTTCAGCTTGCCATCCACCAGTACCCCCAAGTCCTTTTTGGCAGAGCTCTACTCTAGTCCTTCTTAGCCCAGCTTGTACTGATAGTAGGGGTTGCCATGATCCAGGTGCAAGACCCTCCACTCGGATTTGTTGAAACTCATGAGGTTCACCTGGGCCTACTACTCAAGCCTGTCTAGATCTCTCTGGATGACATCCCATCACTCGGACATGTCAACTGCACCACACAGCTTGGTGTCGTCTGCAAACTTGCAGAGAATGCACTCGATCCCACTGTTGATGTCATTGATGAAGATGTTGAAGAGCATCGGTCCCAGTACTGATCCCTGAGGGACACTACTCGCCAATGATCTCCATCCAGACATTGAGCCATTGACCACCACTCTCTGGGTATGATCTCGTGGCCAGTTTCTCACTCATCGAACAGTCCACCCATCAAATCCGTATCTTTCCAATTTGGAGAGAAGGATGTTATGGAGAACTGTGTCAAAGGCCTTACTGAAGTCCAGATAAATTTTATCACTGGCTCTTCCCTTGTCCATTGATGTGGTCCAGTGACATCACAAAAATCATCAAGGTTGGTCAGGCAGGACCTGCTCTTGATGAAGCCATGCTGTTTATCCCCTATCACCTCTTCTCTTCCATGTGCCTTAGCGTAGCACCCTGTAAGATCCGCTCCATGATCTACACATCATCAACTGGACAGCATTAGGCTGCCCCTTCACCTTCTTTCTGAAACATCAAACTGCCTTTCAGTTATTAAATGGGTGATATGCATTGGACTTCAGTTTCCTTCCTCCAACTTCATTAAACTTCCAAATGCTTGTGTAAGCTTGTTTATCAAAACACAGATTCATTACCTACTGATGTAGATATATTTGTGTGTGTGTATTTGTATGAATGTAAAAATGTTTTTATGTATATATTCACATATATAGGTACATATGAAAGTATATGTGCATTCAGTGTACCAGTAAAAAGAACACACAGCTTTTATAAAGCATTACAAATCCCTGCATTTGGAACCATAACAGAGTCATAGTTCTTGAAGTACCTTTTTAATTTATTTGTGTAGCCAGTGCATTGCCAGTTTTGTCTTAAGTTTCTCACCAGAATCTGTTGATGAAGCTGGCATACCAGATATTCCTAATGCTCTTTGCAGGGTATCATTCATGATTGCTCCTGAAGAAGGGGCTCAGGATCATTTAGGTTCAAATCTCGATTCTGCCACTGACTACTCTGGTTGAATTCCAAAAGTTACGCAGCCTCTCTACCTTGGTTTCTTTCTGATCAGGGGGCAGAAACACCACTGCCAAAGTATTAACAGCATTTTTATTCTAACATACTGCATGTTATAGGGATCAATACAAAGATGCTTTTATGCAGCATGGAAAATTGAAGGTTATTCAGCTAAGCTTTTTTGGGACACTGAAAAACATCCAGCAATTTTGAGGATGTTTTCTTCCTGCAGCTTATTAATACCAACCACTTGTTTCTATTTGCCAGTTCTAGAGAACTAGCAGGCTGCCAAGGTGCTAATGAGTGTGCAGTCTGAATAGTAATTCCAATGCCATTGGTGATGATGATTAGGAACACTCCTGAATATAGATGGTGATGTCTTGACCCCTGTCTCTGCCCTCAATTTGAATGAGTTCTATTCTACTCCAAAAGATTTTTCATCACCTTTAACAAAAACGTTTAGAACATTTTGTTTTGTTTTTCAATAAAGCGTGCTGTCACTTCTGAATGCACCCTTACATAAGAGGGAAGTGGGTAAAGATTTGCTTCCATACCCAAAAGTTGCTCAAGACTAGATCAAACCAAGCACTGAAGCAAATGAAGGTAGCTGCTGTCAGACACAATTGGAGCCCTTCCATAGCTGCAGAATTCTGATTATGGTAGTAGGGTTTCCTTCTCTTTCCCATCCTACCAACTCCTTGTCTTCCACTTCTGTTCTACTTAACAATTTATGTAGAGTGTGAAGTGTGGCTGTACAGGCCAAAATAATTTTGAAAGGCAAGGCACTGAGTCCAGCTAACTGGGACCGAGTTTTTCTTGTGAGAGAGCTTAATAAAATAACATTAGTAGCTACTATTTTCCAGTCTCACTTCTTGAAATAGGATTCTGAAGAGAATGATGTAGGGTTCACGAGTATTAAACGTCTGCTGGGCTAAATGCATTCCACTACAAGCAACATATCAGATCATTCTCCTTTCAGACTGGCAATGTTTATATTGCTCTAGGCTTCAAGCAGAAAGGTTAAGTTTTCTCAAGTGTAATGGTTCCTGTCCAGTTCAAGCAACACGGACAACAGCATGACAGCCATGCACATTTTGTTGTAACTATGAGGAACACAATGATGATATACAAAGCACAGCACATTAAAAATGAAAAGTAGTTATCTTTGCCCAAGAAAATATGTAAGAACATATAGCACTAGGGAATACAATACGTTTCAATTCTTATAACTGTAGGACAGGGCCTAAAGAATCAGCAGAATAACTATTTGCCCCCTTCTGAATAAAACAAGCTACAATACCTACCCAGTGTGCTCCTCTTTACTTGCTGCTCATATTTGCTGGTTTCTGCTATTTGCTTATTCAAGCAAATAAGTGTAGTAATTTGTAATCCAGTTTAACTATAGGCTGAGATGTTTAAATCACAGTATGGCACTTGGTTTTTATAAAATGTTTCCCTTCATAGTTATGTTTATCAAGAAAAGTAAATTTAGTGACATTTTTCACAAAGCCAAAGCTCTCTAAAGGTCACAACTACCAGCCAAGCATCAATAATTTCAATAGACACTGATACAAGAACTTAAGGCTACTTACCCTGCGTGCTGGATGATGCTGGAAAAGATTACATTTGGCTGTTTACACTGTACATTCCTTAGGAAAAATCATTTCAGTAGGTTCATTATATGAGCGGGAGAAAAAAAAGACACCTTCCTATAATGCCTTCAATTCTGCTCTTATCATAGGTGCTAAATAACAAAGACAAACTGAGATAATACAAGATATGTTAGGTAAATAACAGAGTGGACTTTGTAAGGCAAAGTGTACAATAGCAGACAGAGCTCTTCCTTAGATACTAATTCATCTTTCACCAGTAACTGATGGTGAAGGATGAAACAGATGAAACTTTCATCTATCTATCCCAAGCACAAGCTTTTAAAATCTCACTCGGCATTGAAGGGTAGAGGCATCATGCCTGTGCTCAAAATGGTTCTTAAAACTAAGAAAGCATTCTGTTTGGAGCAGAAAATGAAGTTTACAGAGCTCATTATTTCTTTAAATGGGATATTCATCATCTGCTGCTTGAAAATAGTTTAATTTCAAACTTTGCCATGTCTTCAGGTTTTGCTTTGTTTGCAGTGAACATGGGAGAGACCAGAACTTCCTGTGATGGTTACAGCACAGAATTGTATGCTTGTAAACAGCCAACTTCATTAAAGAAGAAATAATATTTAGTATTCTCTAAATATTTTCTACAAGTATTTCTACAAAAAAAAAAAAAAAAAAAAAAATCATTTAAAAATTCCAGGACAAAATCTTAGATCTAGATGGCTATCTTCTAATCAGCGTATTCTTGGATCCCTGAATCCTGGGCTGCTGGATTTTCCCTAAGGCTACAAAACTAAGTAGTTTTAGAATAATGCTAAATCTTGGCTGCTGGCAATAGCCCCTGACTAACTACAGAGATTTGCTTGGTTCCTGGTGTACATTGCTTATCCTGTCATATGGATAACCGGATAAGGGGTTCCCCATCCTAGTAATTGAAGGTTTGCCTGATCTTTTAAAATGTTCTGTAGACAAAATGTGAAAAATAACAGCAACTGGGACATTGCGACCAAATTTTACTTTGGTAATCTCCAGCTGGTTGTCCATCCACTTAAGCATCTTCCTCACCTACTGTCATTCTAAAACCAGATACTGTTCACAAAAGCTAAATATTGTCCTCTAAAACCACATGCAAGACAAAATTTTCAAATTAAAAAAACTTGAAATTTTCTTCAATTAATAGAAAATAGAGGATTATTATTCAGATGATAAATTACCTCTCAGCCTTTCAGTTCAAGTTAAGTCACTTTAACCACAGATTTTATGTCGTAGATCAGTGTTTAACACCTAATCCTTAATTGCAAAAGGAAGTGAAAGTCTAGTTTAGATTAACTAATTGCATTTCTGCTTTTGATCCAATTCAATCATACATCCTCAAAAGATACATAGATATTTAAGAAATCTTATTACCCAGATTCTGAATTCTGATAGAGAATTACGGAGGGAAAAAGAAAGAAGAAAAAAAAGATCATTGGAGCAGGAGGGCTTTTGGAAGTGAGAAAACATCATTGTTAACACCTAAAACTCAAGACTTCTGTGAGTCTTTTTCCCAGATGTTGTTACTGTTTGCTAGGCTTTACCAAGCACTACTGATTAGTTTATTAACTGTTTCATTAAGGAAAGCAATAAAATACACAAATACCAGCATTTCTAAATAGACACTATTTCACTAGTTCAAGTCTGAATGAAAGTTAGCCTTTCAGCAGATGCATAAAATACTGCCTGATGCTCAACCAGAAGGGTGAGACACACCTTGCTCCTGGTAGAAACAATGCCAAAGGTATTCTATTAGTTCCCTTCCAGCAGGCAAAAGCTTGAAGTGTCATAATAGATGACATGAACAGGGAAATGTCTAACTTGCAAATAGTAAAAAAAAACCCATGCACCTATTTCCTCTGCTATCTTGAACCTTTCAGTATCCAAAATGTAGGCAAACATTTCTCTGTCTTTTACACATGATTACAAGAATAAAGAATGCATTTCTACCTGTAGTATCATTCTATTCCATAGAATGTGACCACTATCAAGTAGAGATTACATCCATCTTCACGTGGCAGATGTAACTGGGGGGGCCCTATGATATGTTGCTTGCTGCACACAGATTATTTCCTGCAATGTGCTCTCTGAGTTTTACACAGCAACATGAAGGAGTGTTTAGCACATCCATCGTATGACAGAGACTGGAAGTCTGTGGAGAAGAAGGAACAGTCCAGTAGCGTTCTAGGAGCTTTGTGATAAATTCTCTAATGTCAAAGATAGTGGCAGAAATATGAAACCCTGAAAGAGATAATAAAGTGGCTTGTGTGGAGATAAACAATGTAATCACAGACAACAATTTTGAAAAAGAAAGCAAGCATGTACATTTTTGTTATAGCCATTAATAGTGTGAAACTAACTATATGCCAATGCTGCAATAGAGCTAATGCATGCTAATGGAGTAGTCAGGAAAATACATGGCACTTTGTCAGAGAAGGACAGAAGTTGACATTGAAAATCAATTTTAAATAGTGCATTTAGTATTTAGGCCATCCTCAGAAAAAGATCTAGCAGAAAGAGCTTCCCAAAATGGCAATGAAACTGATCAGAAGTGTGAAAAGATTTTCATTTAAAGGAGGAGAAAAGGTTAAGACTTTTTGACCAGCGGTGAGATAAGTATAAGGAGACATAACATAATCAGACATTAAAAGCCAGGTCTGGCTAATGGTGGAGTCATTGGGAAGTCTTTCATTAACTTCAGCAGGGGCTGAAGCATGCTCCCTGTCAGCTAATTATAGTGGTTCTTCCATGACACAGGAACAGAGAATATACTAATTTGAATGTACAATGAAATCATATTTGCCATCTGAAGTACGCTATTGTCTGGTCATTGAAACAAGGAACCTGCAGAAAAACAAGGGTGGTATTCATGTTTCTGCTAGGTATGAAAGTGCGTACAGACTGCAATCATGGCAGAGAAGCACCCACATAAACTTTTCAGAGACAGGAGGAACAGCTCAGACGTAGGTAACACATGGCAGCTGAGACTTGGAACAATTTCTTCTCAGCAAGAACAGTGAGGCAGTGGCACAGGCTGCCCAGGGAGGTGGTGCAGTCACTGTCCCTGGAGGTGTTGAAGAGCCATGTGGATGTGGCACTGAGGGACGTGGTCAGTGGGCATGGTGGGAGTGGGCTGATGGTTGGACTAGGTGGTCTTAGAGGTCTTTTCCAGCCTTAATGATTTTAAGATTCTACGTTGGTACAGGATAACATGTGGCAGAGCTTAACAGATGTATTTGTGGGCTCTCCTCCTTCCAGAATGAAGAGTTTGCCCAAATCAGCAGCTCCACTGCTGCCACATAGTATGCTTGGGCTTCTGTGGAGGTGCTGAGTTGCTTAGCTGGCTTCATGCTGCAAAACATCTAGAGGACTTATCATTCCACACGCTCATCCACCCAGCAGCCTGGGTTCAACAAGAAATTCTTTAGCATCTGTAAAAATGATGCTGGTAATTGTTTTTAAGTGATTTCTCTAGAAGTAGCATAGAGGTAAAAAAAGTCTAAATGCACACCTTAAGCATATGCCTTTTTCTCTATTAAGTTTCCTCTAGTGCTCTTCGTGTGATAATTACTGTTTCTAAACTGCTAATTAAGCTTTGAAGACATAAATGCTTGATTGTAGTGAGTTTCAAAACACTGGTGCACTGGGAGAGGGATTTTATCCTTGAACTCCACCTGAAGATCAGCACTTCAGAGTTGTTACACAGCATCATTTGATCAATCCTACATGTTTTTCAAAACCATCTTTCAAAACCCAATTTCTGACCAGAAATTATTTTGTATCGTGCAAGGCTGCAATTTGTAAGGAGAACTGTCATGGCTAGGGCCTTAGTTCTCATCTTTTCATAGAAAGGTTTGGGTTGGAAGGGACCTCAAAGACCACCTAGTTCCAACCCCCTGCTGCAGGAAGGATTGCCAGCCACTAGATCAGACACTAAATAAGGCTGCCCAGGGCCGCATCCAAACTGGCCTTGAGCACCTCCAGGGATGGGGAACCACAGCTTCTCTGGTCAGCTGTGCCAGCACCTCACTGCTCTCTGTGGAAAGCATTTCCTCCTAATATCTAATCTACATCTCCCCTCTTTTGTTACTCTCTGCTATGAATCTGTCTACCTTTGAAATCTCTGCCTGAAAACATGAAATTGTGTTTGGTCCCAGAAGACCCTCATCTCATCCCAGAGCAGTTAATATCATCTTGGAATCATGCTCCCTCATTCTAAAAATGTGCTCCAAAATGCTGGGAGTAGTGCAAAGCAGATAGAGTAGCAGAAAAGTTGAGCACACCTTCCCACTTTTCCTGTTATGAGATGGGCCTCAGTCATTTGTCCAAAGGACAGCATTTGGGAGGTAACAGTTAGGGCTGAGGAACCTGAGAAAGGCACAAAGCACCTACCCAACACAGACATAAAAAACAATTACACTAAGTCCGTAAGCTTGTTATGTTCAAATCTGTACTAAATTCACATGTACTACGCTGGTCTGCAAGTACTGGGCAAACGTACCCAATCATTTTTGGGTAATGCTGAAATGTAACATGCAAGGGAAGGAATCTGGAAGGGAAAGGAATGCAAAGGGAAGGAAAACAGAAGAAAAAAAATACCAACAGAAGCTTTTTCTGAGACAGTCTGGTATTGTGATTGGAGATGATTAATTAAAATTAAAAACCTGGAGATGAGTTGCTGGGATCTACCCACCGGATCTGAAACTCCTTTTTAAAGGACAAATCCTTTTCCCTTACTGCTGTCTGCTGCTGTCTGTTGTCAAAGCTGGTTTATTCTTTCAAGGAGTTATTGAGGAACAAACTGTGGCCTGTGACCAGGCAGGACACGGGGAGCTGATGTGATCACTTGTCAAGAAGTTGTGCACCTGGCCTGAGTTTTACTTGCTACAGTTAACACATAACTGAAATCTCCTTTTATTCAGGCTGTTACATAAACTAAGGGATACAAACTGCAGGGTAGTTAAAAACATAAAGAGGTGGTTTTCTTTCCCGATGATTAGATTCAGGCATATATTTCTGAAATACTTGTGCACTGATACACACTACTGGCTTTTGGCTGATCTGATGCAGTGCTTAGGGGGGTTGGGTTGTCAGTGGAGTACAATAGCTGAACCTTTTTTAAAAAAATCATGATATTTTTGTGTCAGCCTTCCCGTCCAAGCTGCCAACAGCAGGAAGCCCTTTATGAGCAGAAACACCTGTGGATTTTTCTCATTTTTGTGTGCATACCTCAGTGTCCCAAAGTGCATTCCTTGACTCGTGACTCCTTGCACAAGGTCAGACTCGGCCCTATTGTTCTGTGAGACCATGGGGCAAACATTAGGCCTCTGGGCCCCATCAATGGGAATTCTTGCACAGGGTTAATTACAGCAGCATTTTAAATGGTTATCAAAAATCACTCTTGAAAAACACTTTGGAGATTACAGTTCAGGTCTTATCACAGAGCAACTTCAATAGCGAGCAGCAGGGTGGGGTTGGCCTGGGGCTTGCTGTACCCTCAGCTCTGGGCCCTGTTGCTGGGAGCAGGGCAGGCATAGGTGGCCACACCTGGAGAGGTCCTATTTTGTTGTCACTACCGCAGACGGTATCTCACATGCACTTCACGTTCCGTGCATTGACGCTGCCTTTGTGGCTCCAAGCAAGGTGTAACTATNCCGAACAGAAAGTATCAAAAGATTCCTCACATTTCACATTTTCCATTTCTTTTTCTTTTTTTGCACAGGGCATCTGAGTAACTCTTTTATAAATGTTTGGGACTAAAAAAAAACTGAGTTCTTTCGGCTGTTTGTTTTTGGAAGCTTGGTGTTACTGGTTTTTTATTAAGTAGTCATCAGAACTAGAATATTATTTTAATGAAAACTGGAAGTTTTTGTAAGCATGCATGTTCTATTATTAGTGAGAAAAAAAGGCTGGGATGGTTCTGAGTTCTTGACATCTCTGTGGATCATCTGTTTTACATCATTTGGAAGACTGCTAGAGTTTGGACTGAAAATGGATGCATTATGGTATAAACAGGAAGGAATAATTGCATGCACCCGTACAGGTTGGGGGATGACCTGCTGGAGAGGAGCTCTGCAGAGAGGGACCTGAGTGTCCTGGTGGACGACAGGTTGGCCATGAGCCAGCAGTGTGCCCTTGTGGCCAAAAAGGCCAATGGCATTCTGGGGCGCATTAAAAAGAACGTGGCCAGCAGATCAAGGGAGGTGATCCTCCTTCTGCCCTGGTAAGGCCTCATCTGGAGTACTGTGTCCAGTTCTGGGCTCCCCAGTACAAAAAAGACAGGGATCTCTTGGAAAGAGTCCAGCAGAGGGCCACAAAGATGGTGACGGGCCTGGAGCATCTCCCCTATGAAGAAAGGCTAAGTGAACTGGGTCTGTTTAGCCTTGAGAAAAGAAGACTGAGAGGGGACTTGATCCAGGTCTATAAATATCTAAGGTGTGGGGGGCAAAGTGGCGAGGCCAGACTCTTTTCAGCAGTGTGTGGAGACAGGACAAGGGGAAACGGCCAGAAACTGGAGCATAGGAAGTTCCACAATAACTTTTTTACGGTGAGGGTGACGGAGCACTGGAACAGGCTGCCCAGGGAGGTTGTGGAGTCTCCTTCTCTGGAGATATTCAAGACCTGCCTGGATGCCCACCTGTGCGACCTGGTGTAGGGAACCTGCTTTGGCAGGGGGGTTGGACTCGATGATCTCTGGAGGTCCCTTCCAACCCCTACGATTCTATGATTCTGTGAAATCACTGAAATGCTTTCTGTGACTTACAGAAGACTTGCTGGAGTGGAGGAAATAAACATTCTTAAGGGATTCAGCAAAATTAACTTTCTTTTATTGCACTGTTTATTTCTAAAATATATTTTCAGTGAAAAGGTGAGATAATTTTGTGTGTATCGCTTGCAGTGGTCTGTTTTGGAAGCTTGTAAGATTTTTCTATAAGGTTTGATCGTGTAAAAGGTGAATATTTGCTTAGCGTTTAGTAAGACCGACCTAAAGACTTGGCCTGGTGAAGTACATTGACCACAAGTGAACTGTTCTTCGTAAGAATTTTTTTCTTCTGTCTGTTACTTTATATCCCTCCTCCTTTTTTTTTTTTTTTTTCCTTTTCTG
>JACDJE010000086.1:2599908-2707450 GCA_016647715.1 Pavo muticus | reverse complement strand
TTTACGGTGAGGGTGACGGAGCACTGGAACAGGCTGCCCAGGGAGGTTGTGGAGTCTCCTTCTCTGGAGATATTCAAGACCTGCCTGGATGCCCACCTGTGCGACCTGGTGTAGGGAACCTGCTTTGGCAGGGGGGTTGGACTCGATGATCTCTGGAGGTCCCTTCCAACCCCTACGATTCTATGATTCTGTGAAATCACTGAAATGCTTTCTGTGACTTACAGAAGACTTGCTGGAGTGGAGGAAATAAACATTCTTAAGGGATTCAGCAAAATTAACTTTCTTTTATTGCACTGTTTATTTCTAAAATATATTTTCAGTGAAAAGGTGAGATAATTTTGTGTGTATCGCTTGCAGTGGTCTGTTTTGGAAGCTTGTAAGATTTTTCTATAAGGTTTGATCGTGTAAAAGGTGAATATTTGCTTAGCGTTTAGTAAGACCGACCTAAAGACTTGGCCTGGTGAAGTACATTGACCACAAGTGAACTGTTCTTCGTAAGAATTTTTTTCTTCTGTCTGTTACTTTATATCCCTCCTCCTTTTTTTTTTTTTTTCCTTTATCCAGGAGGGGAAGGGTACATCCCTACATTTGATAAGAAACTCTCATTTTGTTCAGCCATCTGTACGTCCAAAGCTTTCAAGAAAGTTCTGATAGTCTGCTAGGCATCAGTTCAACAAATTAGTTAAATGCATGTATAACTTCAAGACAGTGAGTGGATGCAATGGATCATTCATCCTGTTGAAGTCAGTAGCTAATTACTGTGTACTTCAGTGACTCCATGCACTGGTTCTAATGGGGCAAGTTGTAAACTTGGGTACCTTGTTGAATCCAGCTGTCAGAAGGAAAAAAAAACACTTTTTTTTTTTCCATCACCACAGTATCCTCATTGTTCTCTGCCACTCCATGCTCCCTTGTTCCCACTTCAGATGCCACTTAGCAAGGTGCATCACTTGTGGTGGGGTCAGAAGGTACACGGGACAAATCCTACCTCAACTGACTAATCCATTCCCTACAGTAGCTCCCTGCATTTCTCAGATACATACATGCCTTCTCTACCCTCAGCTGAACAATTTCTGTTTTATTAGCTAATTCCGAGGTTTCACAGAGTTTGGAGGATTCTCAGAGGATTAGTCTGTTCCATTTTGTACTGGTTTCCCTGTAGTAAGTAATATCAAACTGACTGAGAGCACGGTTATTGATGAGGATACTTCTGGGTCAAAAACTGGGCAATAGGGCTGTCTGATGCAGTGCACAGTGTAGTTGCAACTAGTCCAAATAAAAGCTGTAGCACTCGTTCAGTGTTTGAACAATATTGTCCTAGAAAGATAAACTCTCATTCTGATTTTAAATTTACCTCTTTAAGAGACAGAAGCAAAGTTTGGAGCATGTGAGTGATCAAAAATTAAAGGAAATGAGCTACTAATTCACAGAGCAGTCACAAATTCCTTTGAGATTTATAACCACAACTAGATGGAAGTTCCATAGTTAATATAATCTTTAGAAATTCAGTGAAGTTTTCTTAATGATTTTTCTCCATTAAAAAAAAAAAAGTCATGAAATTTAGATTTGGAATAACTTACGCTATCATAAAGCTCTTTTCTTTCTTTAATGATTTATTTTTGTAAAACTCAAGATATGTCTGGGTTCTTACTGTATGTGTGTTTAGTATGGGATGGCGAGGCACTAATACCACAGACAGCAGGCATGCTACATCATCTTACCTCCCTCTTTTGGCTCATTCACACAGATTAGAGGTTTTTACTGCTATCATTAAATGGAATTATTTCTTTTGCGCACAAGGGAGGCTTGGTTTAATGCTGAATGTTCTAGGTTCTCTCTTTATTGAGGACTGTGGTACAGTTTGTAACAAACACCAGAGGTATTAAAGATCTGCTACTGTTAGAACATCATCTGTTCATCGGGCAAGATGCAGTGAACCTTATTTTGGGGTGCCTTGTGGTCTTCCTACACTGCTGCTGAAGTGAAAAGGGACTGTTTAAGCTATTGCTACCCCAGTCCTTCATACAGTCCTTAATCAAGGTGATCCAAGGAAAGCATAACCAGGATACTGTTGCCCTGTAGCTATTTCCTGCTGCTGAGCAGCCCATTAGGCACCAGTGTTTGCAGGCTAGGAATAACGTATAAAATTCTGTCCCTAATGTATGTGCTGATGCTCTGCCATTTACTGCTGTTTTGATCAGCGATTCCCCAGTACTGTTTGCTCCTGTGCTGTCTGTGCATTTGTTTTTTTCCTTCCAGCAGCCGGGTGAGACAGAACCTGGAGGTAAGCAGTGTTCCTTCCTTTCACAATGCCTCTGCAACAAATCCCTGAGCATGGAGAGCACAAGAAACAGGAACGCTCTGATAACATACTGAGGAGAATGCAGGGACAGAAGGCAAGCATTGGAAAGATCCCAAATTAATTACTCACAAGTAGCGCTTATAATATGATGATGTTTAAATGTTACACGATAGCAGCTCTTAATTCTTTTGTTTGGATCAAATCCTTCAGCAAGTCCCTGAGCTTTAAGGCCTCTCTTCATCTGCTGCTTTGGAACTGTAAACCTGCAGGAAAAGAAATAAGCAGCCAGCACAGATTTATCACTTACTTATTATTGCTGGAACTAAAGCAGCACTAATCATATTTTGTGCAAGACTTTGGTGAAATATATCTCTTGGAATGTTTGAGATTTTCCTGGAAGAGCAACGAGAATTTTGTTAGTATGGTATTTTGTATTTAAAAAATGTAACTTTTTTTGTAATCATCTTTGCTTTCCACTTGTGTAGAGTATTATCATCCAAAGGTTTCAAAACACAGTCTTATATTTGCAATATCCTGTCAGGCAAAGAAACAACATTTGGGTGTTGCGCGCCTGCCATCCACATAGGATGGACTAGTCAATTCTGAAAGCGGTATAAATGATCTCAAACAAAGGCAAATTATTTGGGCTATGGGTAGAATTTGGATTAATTGGAGCCAAAGCTTGATGTCTGCATTTGGACTCTGAATATGTAATGGATGAGCATATTCCAATGAAAACCTCCTGGGACAGAGAGTGACTTTGCATGTGAGGGTTCTTTCAGTGCCGTGTTCAGCACAAAAGCTCTCATAGTTGTGAATGAGATGCGTAATGTTAATCTAACCTGAGGAGTTAGCAGCCTTCCCTTAAAACTATTCCATCAGAGCATCTCATGTGCTAATATTGCACATTTCAACAACAATAGTTATTTTTGTCTGCCTTTCTGCTTGCTGACAGCTCTGCAGTGTGCTGACCACTTGCTATTCTCCATGGTCCTTGTCCCCGGAGACCAGTGTGGCTGTGTCCAATGATAGCTAATATATTTACTTGTCTGAAAGCTAATATTGTTTGTTCAGCCCACTGTGGTAACCCTGTGTTTGGCTTGGCAGTGAATGGCCTATTTACATAAATTGAAATTATGAAAATGGATGACAGAATCGCCTGTCTGCTTACCTCGCATTGCTTTCCTCATGTGGCTCCTTGCAGAGATAATGTGATATTAAATTCCGAAGGAGAGCAAAAGAACAGAGCTTCAAGGGGACAGGGGCTGGCTGAGAAGTTATGGCTTTATTTTCCATTTAAAATTGTTTTTAGTAAAGCACAATTCATCTTTTTTCTTGAGCCTTCATACTGCTAAATGAAACTCATGATCAAATTAGCATATTTCTTGAAATGTAATAAAATGTCAGCTTGACAGTAACACTTTCAAAATTGCTATATTACAGGGGTGCTGTGTGTTTTGTGTGTTTCTGATACTATGTTGCATCAAGAAAATAAGATAATATGCTGAAATTGAAAGGGAAGCTATGATATTTAACATCTATATTTGGTAAACTTACATTGTCACTACCTTCTAACCTAAGTTATTTCAAATTAAAATCCTATATCAGGAAAGGAGATTTTTCCTACACCATCCACAGTGAACTTTTCTTCCCAGACACGTGTGGGGAAAAGCAACCAGCTCAGGAAATGGCTGGTACTGCCTGGTGCCACAGTAGAAGGCTCTGATGACCTAGGAAGGTCCTTTTGCATTAGCCACAGAAGAATTTTGGGTCTGAGCTGTTCACACCTTCTGACGCTCTGGGCCAGCTGGTAGATACAGGGACTCTATCCTGTGTTCCTGTGAAGTTGCAAGCTGACAGCAGCTATTTACAAGCTGACCTCCAGGCTGGTGTTTGCACAGCAGACAGTGGTTGGTTTTGTTTATCTGGCAGGCAGAGTCACCTCTGAGTGTGAGCTGGCCTGTGTGCAGCTAGATAAGCAGCCCTGCTTTGCATCACTCCAATTTAGCAAGTCATAAAGCAACTTTGTCACTCTGGTTTGGTTTTTGAGCCCTGCATCCTTGTTTAGAGGAGAGTTTTGTTACTTCCTACAAATGAGGATTTGTTCTGCATTTCCATGAATAATTACCCAGAAGGATGTCCCAGCTTGCATCTGGAGAGCCCTGTGGTCCCCTCCGATGCCATCCCGGGCAACCCTGCTTGAGCAGGGGGTAGTGGGAAACTGCAGGGAAGCTGCTGCCCTTGGAGCCAAGAAGTACTGAGTATTCATTAGATTGTCAGGTATTTTAACGAGTTCAGGAAAGTAACACCTGTAGTTTGTGTAATTAGAAATCTAAGGTTAGAGTGAAATACTTTTGAGGTGACATTGATTAAGTTTCTGTATTCTTCTGCTTCATTTTCCTTCCAGAGAGGAGCTGTTATTGCAAAGCTACCAGCAATCCCAGATTATCCCAGGAGCTTGCAGTGGGTAGGTTAGATTCTTTTCAAAGACTGTCTTGTCTCTTCTGTGAGGAAGTTGTGTTACTTGGAAGTTCTTGGTGCTTAAAATGTGGGGAGGTGACTCCTCCATGGGGACACCTGGTGGCTGATCCAGAAAGTCCGTGGGGCTGTGTTGGTCCAGCCCAGTGCTTGGCCTTTTGGCTGGGGTAGGGATGGGGCCCTCCAGAGAGGCTGGCACTGTGTGGGTGGTAAGGGCAGGCTTGCTACGTGGGTGCCTTCTTGCACCTTCCCTGTTGTCTCCCAGAGCCGCTCCATCAGGACACACTCTTGGCACTGAGGGAAGATGCAGTACCTCTTCTAGCCAACATAAAAGAAATAACTGCTTTGTGAAACCAGTACCTAGAAAGCCAGTTAGCAGTTAGCAGCCATAGTTTAAACCTGAAAGAGCTGTGCCTCGGGGAACCGTTTTCACTACGGCCTTGTTATGCGTTGATAATTTAATCTATGTTTCAGGTGCTGATAGGGCTTTGTAATGAGATGTCATTGTTTTTCTAGTCTGAACACTTGCTGTGCTCGCAGAAAACCCAGGGTCTGTGGATTTGTGAAACAAGTCAGATGATATATTACTGTTATCTGTCACTTGAATGGTTTTAATAACTGGCAGAACTAACAGCTCCTTCATAACCGCCAGTAGCACCGCTATGGCTGTCGCTCTATTTTTCTCACTGTCCTATTTTTTTCAACTTGTATCAGGAGGTGCAATCTGTCAATTAAGTGAGCAAAATTGTCAAACCACTTGATTTGCACTGATTTACACTGCCTGAAAATACAGTCCACTGTGAGAGGAGCTACAAGATTGTCCTCCATAACTGGCCAGCAACATCATTTGAGCTATCTCTGGCCTGTCCGGGAGCGATCTGCACCAGCTCCATGACCATAAGCCTTCCTGGTGCTCCACTGCCTGTCCTCAGGCTTGAGAAGCACGTTTTTCTTGGTAGTGTCAGCAAAATCCTCAGACTGGTTTCCCAAGAGCAACACAAGCCCATCTGATCAGGGGCCTGAGCCATAAAATAGGGATTCGAGGTTCTCTCCCTGTCAATTTAAGCCTTATGCTTCGGATTTTATGGTCTAACCTACTTAGGAAGTTGCTTGAGGCTGAACTTCAAACTGACCCTCGTTTGGTAGCCAAGTATTTTCAGTCCTGTTTTATTATAAAGTTTTTAGCTGCTGCTTCCTCACAAAATAGCCAGCTTATTTTATTTTTTGTCTCTGTCCACCTGCCTGGCCTGCCAGAGGGCTTGGAAGGCCCTCATGGTGTCTGCAGCGACACAAAAGCCTTGGCAGCGAGCACCTTGCTTGGAAGAGCTTCCTCACCAAGCTCATGCTCTTCTGTTCTAGCAGCTCTAAACAGGCCCAGAAGCCAAAATAAAGACAGTTTGGCCTGGAAAGTGCAGCTGTTCCCCAGGGGAGACCACGCTGTGCCTCTCGTGCTGTAGTGATGTGCGTGGCCATCCCAGTGCAGATCTGACTGTGGCCTTGTATGGGAGCTGTTGCTGTCCCTGTCCCTGCCAGCAGAGATCTCTTCAGAGGAAATTCTAGAATTCCTGCAGTATTTCTCCTCTGCTCAAAATGCATGCTGCTGCTTCTCTCAGCCTGAGAGCCCCATCCGTGCAGAATATGTTTGTACCACAGTTGCCCATCCCTGTGAGCAGGATCCCATCCTGTTCCTCTCTGCCGTGTGCCAGGGATGTACTCTCTGGGGAAAGATCTATGACCTTCCATGGGATGATGCCATTGTGTAACTACTCCTTCATTAAAAAGTTAAAAGGATTAAGAACTGGCTGACATGTCAGAAAGTAGAGGCAGCAAAGAATTACTGTGTAATGAGGATTGTTTGCGGCAAAGTTCTTTGGAGATTAGTACTTGCACTGAACATTTTCCAATGCCAATCAGGACCTAGGAATCAAATGCAAAATCCCTGGCTGAAAATACGTGTGTGTGTGTATGTCTGTGTGTGACAAAAATACATTTTAAATGAATGCACTTTTGAAGATCTCAGATGACATGTATAAAGGGGGTTCTGTAACCTGAATTTTGTAGTACAGGTTGCAATTACATGTTTTTCATGGAGCAGTGAGGTTACATTTATGTCTTTGGCAGAGATACTTTCAATGTGTAAGGGCGTGTACACCTCTATACAGATTTAAACTTGGCCCTTAATGCATATTGCTTGTAGTAGTGCAAAAGAGCCCCTCTCTGATCTTGGTATGAGACATTTCAGAGCTGTAAGTGGCTCAGGCCACTGATGGCCAAAATTCTTCACCAGGTCTCGATGCTGGCAGCTAGCTCATGTGAAATACGTTGCTGGCCTCATTCCAGCTGTTGCTGATTACAACCAAAATGTCACAGCTGGTGCCAGATGAAATATTATTTGGATTGCTCAAAATAGAAGCTGAAGGGCCATAGAATAGCTTATGCCCTTTGCTTGCAGAAGTAGTACCTCTGTGCCAGGGCAAACAGCACCTAGCAAGACAGTGCAGGGATGCTTTTTTCGTTTTCTCTGTGGCATAACTTTTCTGAGCACAAACGAGAGTCCCTCTCCTCTGATGTTAGCACGTTCAGAAATGGCAATAAAAATTTCAGCATTCTAATTAAATGTCTTTTTTTGTGGTATTTCAGGAATTCAGTGACAGTACAGAGAGAGATGATCTATGCAACTTAATTAAAAACATAACAAACGGCTTTACAGCTTTCTGCTCAGAAGAGCTTAGGGATCTCAGATCCCATTTTCATGCATCTGGCAAGAGGCTCATTTCCACAGAAGAAGCACTGGAAAGTTGCAAAAAACTCAAGACATTCTACAGGTGGCCTCCTGTGGTGGAGGGCATGCAGAATCACCCCTGGCCTTTGGAATGCTTGCTTTCCAAACTTCCCAGTGTTGGAAAACTGAATGTCTTTGTGTATGTTGACTTCGGTGTTCTTCCTGACTTTTTAGTCTGAGCAGCATGGCTCTTTCTTGTTCCTTTAAAAAAAATAATACATGCACATGCACACACAAAATTCTGAAGTCTGGAGAAGAGAAGGCTTAGGGATGGCCTTGTTGCTCTCTATAACTACCTGAAAGGAGGTTGTCGAAGTGGGATCTGCATCTTCTCCCAGGTCACAGTGATAGGATGAGAGGTAATGGTGTTAAGTTGCGCCAGAGGAGGTTCAGTTTGGATGTTAGGAAAAATTTCTTCTCAGCAAGATCCCCTTTAGATACTGAAAGGTTGCTCACACGTCTTCCCTGAACCTTATCTTCTCCAGGCTGAACAGCCCCAGCTCTCTCAGCCTATCCTTGTAGGAGAGACATTCCATTCCTTGGATCATTTTTGTGGCCCTCCTCTGGATACACTTCAACAGGTCTGTGTCTCTTCTGTACTGAGGACTCCACACCTGGATGCAGTACTCTGGGTGAGGTCACACCGGCACGGAGTAGGGAGGCAGAATCACCTACCTCACCCTGCTGGCCATGCTTCTTTTAATGCAGCCCAGGGTACTGTTGGCTTCCAGGAGGAAGAAGGTTTCATCAACAGGCTCCGCTTGATCAGGTAGCCTGTAGTAGACACCAACCACAAGGCTCCCATTGTTGCATCTATCTCTCACTTTCACCCCTAGTCTTTCGTCTTGCTCATGGCAAGGGACAGCTCTTCACATTCTATTCCTTCCTTGATGTAGAGGGCAAAGCCTCTTCCTCTACTTCCTTGCCTGTCTCTTCTGAACAGCTTGTAGCCATCAGTTGCCACGTTTCAGTCGTGGGAATTGTCTGGAGTTTCATGACATCTTCTCAAATAAAGGTCAAAATTAGAGTGAAAATAAGCTGTATCCTGTTTGAAATAGATTTCAGTAACAATATATTCATTCTCTTAAGCTACTTAGCATATTTTTCATAGTGGTGTTATATTTAAGCTATGAAATAGGATTTTTTTAGTTGCATTTTTAGCAAGTTATTTTCAAGACTGTCTTTGAAAAAATGAACCTGCCTTTATATGTCTGTCTCGGTCTTAATTTCTACAGTCTGGAAACAGATTTGCAAAGGTCCTGAAAATGCCGACTTGACTTATCCTGAAGTCAGTAGGAATCTCGTTGAGGCTATAGAACTGGATTGGTAATAAACGCTTCTGGTCCATGTGTACAGCAATGGTTGATGCCGTTGTTCACGTGTGCCATTTTAATCTCTGAAGTACATAGGCAGAAGTGATGGCTGGAGCCTGTTCATCAGAGCGGTTCGGTATCAGTGCAGTGTCTTTGTGGCATATGTGAAGCAGGATGTTGTACCTTCCAACTTCATACAGTAAACGGGCTGTAGAAATTTGTCCATAGGCTGCCTACTGAAGGGGCTGCCTTCCCTGTTGTTTGCTCCACAGATCTAGTACCTTTAAGAAGACATTGCCTTCCCACCAAAAGTCAGGGTAATCTTACTGTTATACTTCTTTTAAAATTATCAAAGCATTTAATTATTCCGTGGCAAGCTGGTTGTTTCCTGCTTGTTGCCACTTAATAGCTTTTTCAAACGATATGTTTGGTTTCTTCTGTGTTATTTGTGTTAGACCACAGTAACATCTGGTCCTTGGGAGCTTACGGACGAGGTGGCAGGGCTCCACAGGCAGGTACAAGAAATGTAGGGTGATAGTGGAGCACATCTGCCACTTCTGGAGGTGCTTTGTGTTCAAAGAGGGGCAGGAAAGGAGTGCCAGAGGTTGTCATTCTCCAAGGATAAGGGCCCGCTCCCAGGGATGTTTCTTTTGTGGTGTGGAACAACTCACAGAGTGTGGGAACAGAAGGGGGTGGTGGAGGAATCTTAGCCACCTAATCCTTCTTCAGGAAGCCTGATCTGGTTTGGGGAAATGAGAAACTGTCCGGAGCTGTTTTATAAATCATCTCCTCTTTCTGCCAGACTCCTGGCTCGCCACCTGCATGAGCAGCGTGTGGAAAGGGAGCTCGCTTCTCTGCATGCCTGACTCGCCAGAGCCCTCACAAAGGTGAGCACCCAAATGCACAGCCTCCCACCAGCGCCTCTCCCAGCCAGTGAGGAGGAGGAGGAGGAAGCATTTTTCTCTAGCCAGGTCAGCACAGCAAGAGAGGATGGCCTGTTGTGGTTCTCACAAGGAGTGGGGCATAAGGAGGAAGCATCCACTGCTGAAGATGTAACATTTCCTGAATTGTCTTACAAGGCACAAAGTGTATTTTACAGTAGTGTTTATTTCATTAGTACAAGTGGTTATACTGCGGGTGTATGGCTTTGCTGTAAACCACGTAGACTAGTTCTTTTTTCTGTTTACAATGAAATTCTCTTGAAAACTGCTTGTTTTGTAGCCTGGGTCCCAGTCCAGCTCCTAGCGAATTCAGCGGAAAGTTTCATGCTGTATTTCATGGGATGTGGCAGTGATTAGAGGACTATCACCTCCTTAGTGGTAATGCTACCCTCTCCTCCTCCACCTGAACAGAAATGGCATTTGCTTTTCAGCCTTACTGCTGAGTTGGCCGGTCAGCATCATGACTGCAGCGCGTTAGGGTGGCTTAATGGCCAGTTACGGCTGTTGGGAGCTGGATCCCTTTCAATTCTGGAGTGGACTGAAGCCATCAAATCATTTCTGCTGGAAGACCAGCAGCAATTTCTGAACTAATCACGTGGAGGTATATTTTATTACAGCTCCCTTGGATGTCTCAAGCCTCCCTTAAGCAGCACATTTGAAAATCAGCGTAATCTCCATTCAGAACCTGAAGCAAAGTCATATACTAAAAGCAAGACTGCCGTTTGGCTCTGAGAGAGGTGCGTTGATGTAGAGCTGTTACATTTTGAATTTATTAACTTAACGTCAGGAAACAGGACAGTGAATATTGCAAAGTATAGTCCACGTCTAGAAGTTTCCAGTGAATTAGTTATAGTGCCATGAAGAAGGCAATGTGTAATAAGACAACGCTTGCAAAAATAGCCAATGTGCTGTCAGCTTTAGGGCTCCATTTAAAAGGCAGGGTGATAATGGAAGCACATAATGTTGCTCAGACATGATCATCTACTGCTGAGATCTGTGGGTCATAGTGTAGCTACTCTCTAAATTTAAATAGGTACTTACTGTGTGCCTCTGCACCAGATGGCGTAGGTTTAGCACAGCCTGTGCTGCACTGAGTGAAATGGAGCCTTTTGTGTTGTTGGTAAGGCTACATCCAGTAAGATAGAAATACATTACGAATAGACTTTTATTCCCTACATAATGCCTCTCCCTGCAGTATCTGTCAGTCAAGCAGACAGTACTCAGAAGGAATGAGTGACCAAAGGGGAATAATGACTGCAGATGGGGAAAATGGTTTCAACAGGAGCAAATGCTTGATTTGCTGAAAAATTCCTTCTACTGAGATATGTGGTTGTAACCAGACCAGCTACCTTTAATAAAGCATAATCTTTTTAGCAACTCATTGTAGTGATGTCCCATTATCTTCTTGGCAGAGGGATGCAAATGCGCTGTCTGTGGTGCATTTCTCCTGATGCTTAAACAAAGAAGCTACCAAGCCTGGAATTTATAATTCTACAGGTAGTTTATGTAAGAAATGTTCAGAATTCTCAGTGGACTTAAGTTTTGGGTTGTTGGGTTTTTTTTTTGTTTGTTTGTTTGTTTGTTTTTTGGTAATCTGTTTAAACCAGGACATTTAGGAGTTGTGCATGCCCTCAGAAAGCTGTTCCTTTAGCTGGCAGAGGCTGTGTAGCACTCTATCACTCAGCTCTGCTCTGTACACATCTCTTGGCCCCCTGGGCTGGAGCCACAGTGGTTCTGGCATTTATAAGTATCTGCACACACAGTACCTCCATAGAAGTCTATTTATAATGCGGGCTTGAAGGAAATATAAATTAAGGCATACACTAGGTAGTGACAGAAACAGGATGTGTTTTGGGACTGAATGGAAGGGGAGTCAGCTGACCTTTTGTTTTGCCAAATAATAAATAAATAAATCACACCCTATTTAGAGAAAATAAAAGTAGCTAGTTATTCCCTAAAAAGATGACCTGAGAAATGCTGGGTAGTAACAACCTCTGTTTTCCTGCTTGCAAGATGCCACATAACCAGCATTAGATTCCTGATGTTTCAAAGGAAGCAGAATTGGGTTTGTTCTCCAGAGAATCAATTAGTTGTATACTGGTAAATATTCTAAATCTGCAGGTAAAAAAAGAGTAAAGCTTTATCTGCACTACGGAGAGCAGGTCAGTTGTGTAACTGTTTCTGCAGAATTCATTAGTGAGTTACACGTCAGACAGAAGGTTAATTTGCAGAGATTTGTGCTCTTCAGCCCCGGGTCCTCCAAGCTGTGAGGCTGCTGCCCTTGCTCAGAACCCCAGTGCCCCAGGGGACCCATTTACCTTCTGCTGTTTTGTTCTGGTTTCCAGCTAAAACAGCAGTTATATTTTACGGGTGTAATCTGGTAGAGCAAGGGGATCTACCTGTCAGTGACTCCTTCCAGACTGCTTTGTGCTTACTGCTTACTGATTTGGCCCTTCAGTGGTCAGATCCTCCTTCAGTCCCCTGGGGGCTTCCAGGGACTAGCTTTGTGGCAGCATGACGCAGTAGACTGCGACCACCATTTTAATTGCAGTATACAAACTGCTGCCAGGGGAAAGATAATTACAGTACCGTGTTGGTTTTCCTACAAAAAGATTTGCATGTGTACTGTGGAGAGCTAATGTTAAAAAAAAAAAAAAAAAAAAAAAAAAGCAAAATTAGCTATATGTAAAAATATATCTGCTCATTCCAGGTTCTGTTTTTAAAGAGAAATCAGTAGTGAAGTGAAATCTTGGCTCCTTTTATAGGGATGAGTGGGGACTGGTCTGTTAAGCCCAGGATGTAAAACAAGTTGCAGATTCTTACAAGTTGCGTTCGTAGATTTAAAAAAAAAATCATTATACTTTTTGAAGATGAAGCCTGCCCCTTTTCTCCCATTTATAAATATTTCATGCTGAAATAATGCATGAGGTAGCAGAGCGCACACCACGCTGCAGGGCTGGCATCGCTCTTTTCAGATTCTGATTGAAGTGGATCACTGGGGAACTGAGCTTATGCTGAACAGCGTACCCAAATCTGCCTCAGTTGGGTTTGTTTCTCAGCAAAGCGTATTAGGAAAACAATTTGGCTAACGAGGACTGAGTGCGTGTGTTACTTGCTTTCTAGGTTGGTACAGAAGCAGAGCTTTAGGAAAACAGGAAAAAAAGAAGTTGTGTCTGACATTATTCTGTAGTGCAATAACAAATGCATTGCCCTTTTCACCAGGTAGTGAGTAAATGAAATCAGTGCATGAATCATTAAGGAAAAAGCTATCTTTTTTCATCTTTTATTTTTCTTTTCTGGCCTGGAAGTTCAGATTTTGGGCTGCTGGTTAACTAGGGTAATTAAAGAAGCAGGCTCAGGAGGCAGCTATGGGAAAGAAGCAGAAAACCTCCTTTCCTTTTTGTAGCTCTGAGAAGGAGTAGATTCCCTAAACATCAAATTGAGAGTGCTTTGTGGAACTGAAGTTTCATGGAAGCCAACGGTGGGTGAGCACTCAGGTAGTGGGGAACCCAGCGTTGCCTCAGCAGAGCTGCCCTTGGGCACTGGGAAATGGAGGCTGCAGGCCTCTGCACAGGACATGGGGAGAGGCAGAATGAGTTCTGGGGATGCTGTGCAATGAATGCATGAATGCCTACTACAGCTTGTTACTTACCATGGAAATTAGGTGTAGAGGGCACACTATATGCTGCAATTTAATACTGTTTGTATTTCCAGAGTCAGCTCATTTTATCTATGTAAAACACTTAATTTCCTGTGCTCCATCTCTCCCAATACTCTGTATTGTCATGAGCCCCTCAGAATATGGGTATTCCGGGAGATCATCTGTTTCTAGTTATCTGTGAGGGAAAATCTCACTGTGAAAGAGCTGGAGCTGAAATAAACACCCTGTCAATTAAAATATAATATGCTCCCTTTTTTGAATCAGTAGCAATTTGCATGATCTGGTGAAAACTGCAGGGAAAAAGTCCTTGGAGAAATATTACAAAATGCCCAGATGATTTGCATATTTAAACAATTTATTCAGCAATCTGTTAAATCTTAAACGATCTATTGAAATGGAAAATATAAATCATCTGATTTTTTAGCACAAATGAGGTTTCTTCATCAGAAGATAAAACTTAATTGTACATTGTGCTGCTCTGTTAGCAGGATTTTTATCCTGTTAAACCTTTATAAGGTCAGTAATTAATTGTTTTACCGAGCCAGTGGTTTGCTGGGGATTTTCTGCATCATCCCTGTTTCTGATGCGTGGGAGAGAAACACATGTTCCAGCCATACCTTAGTTTTTGTGATTCATCAGAATTATCTCAGCTAATACTGGGATTTCCTTTTGGTTCATTTTGTGAAAGTATGAAGGACAGAATTTGGATTCAATTATTGGGCAACCAACTAGTGAATACTGTAGGTAAATTCTTGGCTCTGACACTGGTGTCCTGGGCAGCCTTGGGCAGTCTGTTGTCAGTTTGGCCTGCAAATGCCTTAAAGGAATCAAGTGTTCCCAATTCTATGAGCATATGTGTGTGTGTGTGTATTCTTTTTATTTTTTTTTTTTCTTACTGGCTCAGTAAGTTCATAGCCTCAGTTGAAACCCTGTGGTACTGTTAGTCATAATAAAGCATACTCCCTGTTTACTGGATGCATGTTGACAGAATTTAGGAGTGAAATTAAATCAGAATTACCTCCATATTTTATACTGCTCGCTATCCCAAAGCTGCTGGGAACCAGATACTGCTTTACAGCTCCTTTTGGAGGGAACAGAAAATCATTTTTCCCTGTGTTTGCAGTGAGGCACCATGAGATGAAGTGAGTTGTCTAAATATTTTAACTGAACAAAGAGTGGAATTATATCACCACACATAATCTAGTTCTCCTGATATCTGGTCCCTTGCTGCAATAACTGCATCTCTGTACAAATCTTTACCAGATGCAAATTGCCGGGGTCTGACACAGTAAATGTACTCAGTCCCTGATCTTACCCTCCAGACAGCTGGCCCTAATGCTGGATTTTGATTTCTTTAAAAGTCACTTTCGCTGTGTGAAAAGAAACAGGCCCTTCTAGCTGCTGACCCAGGAGACTTTCAAACCAATGGGCGAATCTGAATGAAATCCAAGTGCATATGTGACACAGGTTGTTTTTAACATTACTGTAATCATTTCTTGTGGAGAATCAAGTACTTGCATCAGCTGTTTTCAGGCATCTTGAGGAGGGTGATGGTTATTTTTCTCTAAAAAGATAAGAACTCATAATTAGGTTAAAAAATAAAAGTGTTGGCAGACTGGCAAAGTTTCAACGATGGAAAAAGCAAGGATAGCATGGGTGCTGCTATCTCAGCTGCCTGAACTGTGCCAGCATCTGCTTTTCTTTGGCAGATGTTGGGATAACCATGGCTGGCCGCCAGCCACCCACCCAGCCACTTCTTCACTGCCCTCCTCAACAGGATGGCAGAGAAAGTGAAATGGAAAAGTATGATGGAAAAGCTCTTGGGCTGAGATGAGGGCAGGGAGATCACTCACCAGTTACCATCATAGTGGGCATGGTGGGGATGGGTTGGGCTTGGTTGTTGATCTAGGAGGTCTTTTCCCACCTTAGTGATTCTGTGATTATGATCATGGGCAAAACAGAATTGACCTGCAATAATTTATTGTCACTTAAAAATAGAGTAGGATGTTGAGAAACAAAGATAAAAACTGAAAACACCTTCCACATAGCCTCCCTTTTATTCTAAAGCTGAACTGTGCTCATTCTCAGCTCCTCCATTCATCTCGTCAAGCAGCACAGCTTGAGGGATGGGCAGTGGAGGCTGCGACCAGTCCATAGCAGCTCCTCTGCTGCCCCTTCCCATACATGCTTTTTCTCTATTCCAGCATGGCTCCTCTCCATGGGCCACAGTTCCTTCACAGCACATCCAGCCCTGGACTCATCTCACACAGCAGCCCTGCAGCTCCTCACTAGAAACACCTACAGGTAGTGCAGTTTCAAAATATGAATCTGGTTAGGATCTAAATGAGTTTGGGTCCTCAAAATAAACTCTGCAGAGGTAATGTGCTGTAGCAGCTCAACCTTGGTAGTGCTGGGGCTTCAGGGATTACTGGGGTTCAGGGTCCTCATCTTTTGGGTAGCAGTAAACTTGAAGGTAGCATCCTAGAACATAGCATTCAAGTAGCATTACTCAAGCACGAACCTTTCTGGCATGGAGATGTGCCTGTGCAGGGCAGTGCTGTGAAAACTGTGAGCTATGTTTTGGGGTTCCCTGACACAGAAGTAGATGCAGAAGGGTCCATCAGAGTCAAAACTCTGGGGGGGATGTCATGGGGTTTGTCAAGAAGGAGACAGCTATGCTCTGCACACAGCTGTCCCAAACTGCTGTTTGGTCACCCACCAGCTACTTTCCATCCCTGGTAGCTGCCATCCCCAAGGTCAGCCAGCTGAGCTGGGATGAGAGGACACAGCTGGGTGAGAAAGAGGAGACAGTCTCCCATCGATCTCTATGGGGCTAAAAGTGCCTCTGTTTCTCAGGTCTTAGTGGAGGTGGTGATGAGCAAACAGAGGAGTTGCTGAGACTAAAGTGAAGGACCTGTCTGCCATTAATGTTTCTTCATCAGTATCCACCTGTCTGGAAGCCATGGTCTTTGTCTCCTGTGGTCTTTGTCTCCCATCTCCATAGTAGGTACGTGAAGCTTTTCTAGACATCCTCACTCAGTGGCAGGGCCTCCTCACTATTCCAGTGGGTTGTGATGGAGAGGATATGGCAAAGTTCAAAATTTGGGGAGCAGAACTGCCTGATTTTTAATCATATTAAAATTATATTGGATTTACCACACAAAAATCCTCAAAAGCCCTTATAAGTGAAAAATTAAATTTACAAATCCTTCCATGCCTTTACAACACAAATCCTGCCAATAAATCCTAAATATGCTTTCAAATATAAATCCTTTATTTTCCATTGGGATGGAAATCACTGATTTATGAATCAGAACAGTAAAAACTATGGGCTTGTGTAGTGTCTGTAAATCCTGGTATATTTTCTAATGAAAAATTCTGGTTTTGAATTTCTGGTTTTTGTGTCACTTTATCCTTGGAAAAACAGTGCATGGTTTGTGTCTGCATCTACATTTTCATTTTCTGGCATAGGTCCTGAAGTTCTATTCCACCTAGGTCACTAACAAGAAATGTTGTAGTGAATGTGGTAGGAAGAAGACTTGAAATGATTACAGCTCCCATATAGGAAGCAATTCAGACACTTCTTGCAGTGGCATGGCTCCCTTCAGACCACATGTAGTGGTCTCCTTCTCCCACAGCTAACTAAGTCCAGGTCACCTTCTTGCTCCTGATCCTCAGCTGAGTGGCAGGACTGGTAGAGGTGCTGTGAGGATCAGAGAGATGGAGATTTCAGCAGCAGCCCTCAGCAGGAGATCAGCCCGGCCAAATGTGGAAATCAGCAGGACAACAATAATCCTGAAAGGCTGCTTAGAGGGAAAAGACAGTTTTGACAAAATGGTAAGGGAGACTGTCACATATTTAAAGTGATTTCTGATGTAAGACTAAATTTACTCCTGCATAAAACTAAAAGTAACTAATGCATGCAAGAATTTATTTTCTTCTGTCAGTCGTATTTGTGTCTTCCTGCATACTGCCCTGCTGTCCATCTTCTCCACTGATTTTCTTCTTGCTCCCCAAAGGCAGGCTGTTGAGACCTGGGCCAAATGAGAAGCAAACACAGCTGTGCCAGGTAGTTAGAGCAGTGTGTTCACTCTGCACTTAACGCAAGCTGCTGCTTAGAGTTGTGTGGATGACCTTATTCACAAGTTCATTGCATTTGACTGTTTTCCTTCAAAAAGTTCACAGCTCCCAGCCAAGGACACGACCACAGCTCAGATAACATGACTGGGGGTACCGGCTCCACAGCAGCAGCTCATTCTGTTGTTTCACCCTTTGAAAAACTGTAACTTTCTGGAACAGCACCAGGTGCTCTCTTCACCAAGCTGTGTTCTCACAGATGCTGGAGAGGTGCCAGGTTCCTCAGTTAGCAGTGGCCTTTGTTGCAGCCCATCCTTATGTGGGAATAGGTGCTTTCCGGTGCTGATTGTCCTCCTGTCCTGTTTAACCCCACTGTCCCACATCCCTCACAAAGCTGAGCAGAAGGGTTTCTGGGGGAGGCAGCACTTGTCTGTGAACTCACCTTGCATGCTAATACTCAACTGCAGACAAGGCCTGCCACGGCTGTGCTATGCAGACCCAAGACTGCCCTCACCAAGAAGCTCCTATGAAATAATCATATCATCTTTTCATGTTAGGATTTAACCTAATAAACATCTATATGTAGGAATATAAATCAAGAGGAAGGAGATGTAGTGAAGTAAAGGAGAACTTAAGCAAAGCAACGAGATCTTTGAGCTCTGTCATTTGGGATTCTGAGGTGGAAGTAGACTGGATTTGGACAACAACTGTTTAAAAAAATCAGAGTGGTGATATGGAGTAACTAAATAGCTCCATCAGCAGATGTATTGCCCAATGAAAGCTAAGCTAAAGAACTCCTAGCTCTATTTCATCGTTTTGAAACTGCCAAGAAATTTTCACATTATATTTTGCATAATTTGCTACTATGAATATTGTCATTAATTCCTTTATGTAGCTATCATGTCATTCCATGCAAATATTTAAAGACGTACTGACTCAAATGTGATTAGTAATGGGGTTAGGATCCAGTACACTTGGATTAGAGGCTTGATGTTTGGTAGGTCCATGTCAGCAGCTGTTGCCAGCTTGACTTCTCTGCTCCATGATTTAACTCTGCATATTTAGCAGGCGATTATCTAGTACAAATATAAGAGTTTAAATCATACTGAATTCCTGAAAAACACCTTCTTGGAAACACCTTAAAGATAATTTTGATCGGGTGAATGGTTGCACTCCCAAATAGTCAGTGAGACAACTTTGATGAACATGCTTACAAGTAATCTTTAAAAACCCAGAGGCTGAATTTCTTTCATATTTGACCTGTTCTGTCCCCTAGAAGTAACTTAAAGACTGTCATCTGTCAAAGTGACCTGTGACCATTCTTCTGTCATGGTCATGGAGGTGAGAGGAGTAGGGATGGGCTATCATGGTGCAGACCTGATGCATGAGATGTTGCATAACCAGGAGGATTTCCATCATGAACACCGCACTGGGCAACCTCTGATCATCTCTGCTTGGATTGCACACAACAAAACCAAAAACTCCAAACTTAATGTATAAGCACTATAGCACAGAGGCACAGAGGCAGTTAGTCTCGCATGGTTTTAAGTCATTTTTCCTGCAGCCCGGTTGTGTCGAGGATGCGCTGCACTTTCAACATCTGACAGCGTGTACACACTCATTTCTTCCTGGGAATACTTATTTTCAAGGTGGTTAATGAGAAACTTAGGATCAATAAGACAACAAAGCAAAGCTCAATTGTGATTCTGTGTTGCCTTATAAAAGTGTGAAGAATATTAGCGAAGTGTACCCTTATAGAGGAACTAAATGGCTAACCTCAGAGTTGCTTCACTTTTTACTTTACTACAGCTAGAATTACCCTTAAGAATGACTGATATGCACCTTTTTTATAACGCATGCTATTACTTGTACTGTGATTGTGCTTGTTGTAAAGCATGCTCTGCCTTAACGTCATTTCAAAGGCAAACCAATTTAAAACTTTATAAAAAGGAAGAACAAGAGCAACTCTTGCATTGATGCCAACCCTTGAGCTGTTGATCAGCAATAGCATATACAAAAATAGTTGAGGGCTCTTTCTTTATGCAAGATGTAAGATTTTTTTCTGTTCACCAGCAATTCAGAGCTTCCACGACAAAGGAAACGGTGAGTAATATAACGTGAGTAATCTCGTGTCCAACTCCAAGATATGTTTTATGCATGAAAAGTTTTGCCTGGCAGGCAATGAATTTCAAAAAAGGACTGGATTTACACCACATAGATAACAGAAAGAATTATGTTGCCAACGCCATCATGGCTTCCAAAGCATTTTAATGTTCATGAACACTCAGTGCTGAGGGAGGATAACTGTTCCAGGTCACCAGTTCTTGAGCCAAGAGCCTGCCTGGCTCATGAAAGGAAAGCAAATGCAGTAATTGTTTCTGCTTTATTTGAAACCTGGGAAATTGACACAAAGATTAAAAGAACTGAAATGTTGAAGGGGGAAAAACACATTGTTGGGGGTTTTGATGGGACTTGTTCTACAAAAGCTCACTCATATTTTATTACATACCTTCTTGACTTTTCTGCCTGGTTCAAAAGTGCACAGCAGTGCCATTAAGACTCCCAGGGGAATGGATGCTGTCTTCTTGTATTACATTTTCACCACCATTTCACGCCTGGTTTTTAAGGTCAGAGCATGTAATAATGACCTGTGAAGTATATATGGGCTTGTCAGATAACTCATCCTCTGCTACAATACTAGTTGTGTGAAAGAAGGAGCATCACAGAGCATCACTGGGGCTTTGGGACATGCATAGCCCGTAGGGCATGATGGGGTAAACTCCCACCTTTCTTATTTGCAGACCTTTTACTGTCATTTCACATGAATGTAAATGACCACACTGAAGTGCAAAGCACTGTGAAGCTATCAGATATGCTGTCAGATTTTCTTCCTGATTATTAACAGATGGATAAGATGTTTGTCTTTTCTCCCCGTTCTTCCTTACCAGGAAGAGGAGAATGACTTCAGTCCACTCAGAGCTGCTTGCGCTATGACTGACTGCCAAATAAAAACAGTAACCTGTTTACCTCAACTGCAGGAAAGCGGGAGGCCTTTCCCTCGCTACTACACAATAAGCAAATCTACAGCATAACTTCGCCTTGGAATTACTCCATTCATCCTTCTGTCAGAGGGGAGAAACAGTCTAAAGGGTCACCCTACAAAGCAGAGGGAAAGTGCCTGAAGTTCACTGCTTTCATCAGCTGTGCGCAATTTGTCTGCAGCCCACAGTGCTTGTGTATTGAACGCAACCAGGTTTCTTTAAGTGTTCTGTCTGCCACCATGCCTGAAGCAGGGGAAACACCCAAGAAACCCGAAGTCTGGTTTTGAGTGGAGATGCCTGAAAGAGATTGAAACTGCCTATAGTATGTTGTGTGGGCGCACTTCATCATTATTGCCAGCCTTGCCTGTACCTCAGTGCCCTGACCTGTAACTTCTCCAGCTTTGGTTTGTATTTAGCTCAGATCCAAACTAACACATCATGGAAATTTGCTGGTAGGCACAAATGGCTGTACTTTTATTTTTGACTGCTGGCCTTCTTGGTTGAGAACTGCTTGCAGATAGTAAAGGAAATGCAAGCCTACAATCCGATTGAATCACTGAAGGGCTTTTTGGCTCATCAGCAATATCTGGAGCACATTCTTTAAGTTTTAGATCCTTTGAACTCATATGTGAAGAGAAAGTAAAGATTTCTACAGGCTGCATCAGACTCTGCATTCCTCCGCAGACCTTTGTGCTCTAACTGTTGAACGCAGCTTTTCAGTATTCACGGTATCTCTACTTCATGTGCTGTAAAACACTTGGAAGTTATAAAGTTTTATTTTGCAGTTTTGCAGTGTGAAGCAGCTGATACAGATGAGGACTGGAAATCCTAGATTCTTTTTCAGGGACTACTGCAATTCAACCTCTTGTGTCTCCTTTTCTCCTTTCGTAAAATAGGGCTGTGTTTTGGTTATCTTACAGGAGTGCTTTTGTAAAGCTAATTTGCTGTCCTAGACAAGATTTGTAAAACCCAGTTAGGGACACCAGCGTCAACTTCCACAGCTTAAAAAAATGTGACTTCTAGTGTTTACCTTGGCAAAGAAAACCTGCTTCATAGGAGTGAATGTATAAAGAATCCATTTGTCTTTTCAGATAGCAAAGAGAAGATATGCGCTGAAAATGAAATTCAGTCTGTGACCTCTAGTTTGTCCAGGCATGCTACATTTTCCACCATGATATCTCCATTTCATTTGATTGCTTCAGCCAAGTTTACTGAGATCCTGTCCCCGGGAGAGGAGGTTGGTAGGGCAGGAAGGGTCTAGATATCATTCGCTTCTTCCTGTTAGCCCTGGACAGCAGCAAATCTTTCTGCCACTGCAGTAGTTTCTAGGCTATGATTTTCTTGGCTGCATTTCCCAGCTTTGCACTTCCGGCACTGACTTATTTCTTTCCAATTCCATGTAGTTGGAGAGCTGCACACATCCTAAAATAAAAGCCTGGGGTTTCACTGTGGGAGCTTAATAAGGTGGGCATGGGTATTTATGAAAAGCGTGATTTAGCTGTATCTTCATAAATGTATGATGATACCAATGCTAAGTTTAGTGTTAAGAATATGTTTCCTTTAGTTCTGTACTACTGGGACAGTATTTATTTTTCTCCTTCCACATTAAATCATGCAGATTTTTGGTTTTCTGGACATGATGGTTAACCAGCTACTATCAAATCTTTTTAAATGTTATTCAACTGCCAAACGGGTTTTTTTTCTCCCTCATTCTACTTTTTCCTTCTATTTAGACTATTGTCACTCACCTGCAGTTTTTCAGTATGACATTTTAATGAATGGCCTGTTCCCTTAGCTCAGTTCACAAAAGCTTTTCTACCTCTGATTTTGTGTCATGTCAGCTATAGACCAGAATAGGTGAGCTTAACCTTAGAGCACCTGTGTTACATTTTTAAATATAATGTATTTTTTGATGGCTTTGCAAGCTCTGCTATCTCTGTAATGGACTGCTTTGTGTTTGCTGTCACCAAGCAGAACTATTTGGAAGGGGCAGAACTTTATATTGCCGTGATTCTGAGGTCATATTAAGGTTACCAAAAACAAAGAAACAAACGAAATTTCTGTGAGAAACTAGGCCTTACCACTGCACCCTGCCTCAAAATGTCAGTCAAGTTCTGCACAGTCAAGTTAAACCCACTCCAGTTTCATGTTCTCTTAGTGCATGAGGCTGTTATTTGTCACAGGTGGATAAGTGATTGGCAGAAATAGTCCCTGCAGCAAAGAAGGCAATCTCTGAGGAGGAGGTGGAGCAAGCCAGCGCTGGGTGTTCTTCAGATAGATCCTCTCTTCTAATGAGGTCAAAATCTGGTTCCTCCAGGCATGGTGACTGGGCGCACAGATATCCTAGGCCATCTGTGTCTGAGAGCCTGAGTCACTGATGAAAATTAGATCTACAGCTTTCTATTATTTATCTGCTTGTGGTGGGTTGACCTTGGCTGGCAGTCAGCTGCCCACTCAGCCATTCTCACACGCCCTCTTCAAAAGGACAGAGGAATTAAATAAAATGGCAAGGCTCATGGTCAAGGCAAACAGATCACTTTACCAATCGCTACCATGGACATAACAGACTTTACTTGAGGAAAATAAGCTTGTTGCCAGTTAAAGTAGAGTAGGATGTTGAAAAACAAAGATAAAAAACTCCAATGCCATTCCCAACTCTGCATACCTCATCACAACTCCTTCAGAAGTTGGGGAATGGGGACCGTGGTCAGTTCCTAACTGCTCATCTGCTGCTCCTTCCTTCCCACACTTCTCCCCTGCTCCACCACGTTCTCTCCACAGGGAAATGTTCAGTGCCTGCAGCCCTTCCTGCCCCCTCCTGCTCTCCCCTGGGTGCTGCAGAGCCATTCCTCACTCCACTTCCCTCATCTCTCCCTGTGGTGTGTTGTGCGCCCTCTCTTCCTCGCAGTTACAGTGCTATAGGCATTAGAGGAACTATTTCTTCTCTCATTGACCATCACTTTATATGGAGAACGTAAGGAAAGGGTCATTTGGATGCTACTGAAGAAAAAGGTATTTCAGAACCTTCTGAGACAGATCCTTAGCTTGTGAATGTCTGCAGCAATATTTGTTAACCTTCAAAGACCAGTATCCTCTGCTGCCACCCAGGGATCTGAACTTCTTTTATCCTCTGGAAAGAAGAAAGGAAAAGCTATTTTCTATATTGTGAATATCTTCAAACATAGAATAATTATATAGAATAATAGAATAGTTGACTTGGAATGGGCCTTCAAATATCAAGTCCAACTGCCAGACCACTTCAGTGCTAACCAAAACTTAAAGTACATTAATGAGGGTGTTATCCAAATGCCTCTTGAATGCTGGCAGCCATGGGGCATCAACCACCTCTCTAGGAAGCCTGTTCCAGTGTGTGACCACACTCATAGCAAAGAAGTTTTTCCTGATGCCCAGTCTGAGCCTCCCCACCACAGCTTTGCACCACTCCCTCACATTCTGTCATTGGGGTATATGGATATAATATGACTTGTGTCATTTAGTTAAAAATAGGTGAGGCTTCTTAGAAAGCCGAGAAAGAGATTTTCTCTTTGCCTCTTGCTTTCCCTCACCCTGAGGTATCTTGCTTGCCTGAGGCTGGAAGTTGAATATTTGGACCAGGACTGTGGTGCAAAATGTCAGTGAATTGCAGTAAAAATAAATAAATAAATAAATAAGTATCTTGGTTGTCATCTCTGGAAACACAGCATGGTTGTAAGGCTAGGAAAAGAGGGGTATTTGGTCTTGACTTTTGTGCTGGATATGTATTTAACTTCTCCCTTACGTCATGTCAGACCTACCTGCTGGTTTTCTGAACTGTCGTTGCTTGAGCTTGATTTACCTTTTGGTTTTGTAGAGTTTTAATTCTGTAAGGTACTCTAAATAAGCTAAATGAAATAGCTTTCTGTGCAATTGGTAAACGAGGAAAAGCCAGAAGTAAAACATGACTGTTCCCTTTGACAATTAAATAGGAACAAATGAACACAGTAGTTTAAATCATAAGAGCTTTCAGCTGAGCTGCTCATTAGTGGTGAAAACCTTTTCCTCTAAAATCTCCTGAACCCTATTTTTGAGGGAAAAAGTAGGAAAAAGCACTTTGCCAAATTGATGTTTTGAAATGGTAGGATTTAATTTATTTGTTTCTCTGCTTCCCAAAAATTAGTCTTTACAACAGAGTCTCCAGACCACCCGTAATCTGGTAATGGGTCTAGCACAACCTTGAGTCTCCAAAACAGATGTTTATCTGAGCATTATCTGATTTCCTAGTGATGGGAGAGTCTGTTCATAATCCCCAAACCCATTAAAGAAATGAGGAGGTTGTAAAAACATTTTGAAATAGATGAAACACCTTTCAAGAGAAGTTGCTGGAAAAGCAACGCAAAAACACTGAGGAACTGAAATGATTCCTTGGATGCTTCATGCTACTTCTTTGGCAGCTGCAGTGTTTATCTCTTACTGTGATGATTGCGCTGCGTGGCATGTGCTGAACAGTAGTTCTGAAATAAATAGCTGTTAGAATTCCTAAGCAAAGCAACCTACAGAATCATTACAACTAAGTAACTAGAAGTTCCCATACTTCATTACTCATAAGTTGACAGGGGATAAGAAATGTGCAAGTACATTTTTATGGCAGGAAATACTTCCTTTAAATTGCACCATTAAGTCATTTATACCAGTCACTATATTCTCTTGCTTTATGGGTTTCATATCGACTTCACCTTCTACTCAGTGCTGTAGACAAGAGGGTGGCATTAAAGACAGGCAGATAAAAATGCATTTACCTGATTGCTAAGTCATGGTTTTTGTTCAGGTAAACATGCATAAAGGAAGTATGAAATAGTGGAACTGGGAAAACAAACACTCTCAAGAGTGTAAGCTGTCCATTGCAAAAGCCTGAAAATGAGTACTGCATCATAAAACATATTTTCCCTTATTTTTTCTATTTGCTGCACTGTAGTCAGTAATGTTTTGCTTCCCTCTTTTTCCAAACTTTAAAAGTTTTGTTTAGTGTTCGTGGTGGTTCCTGGCTTTTGTGCAGTGATTAAAGTTGTTCAAATAGGAAAATGGCTAATTTGCTAATTAATGCAGCTGGCACCTTACTCACTACTGTTGCCATTCTCCAAGGCCCATCCCACAGTTTGTGGCCGACTGTACTTTCATTGTGTGGCCAAAAACTAGCAGTTTCCTATGAGGGGATCTCATTCTGCAGTGGGAGCATGTATGTGTCAGATGATAGAACCACGGGTTTCTGGTGCATTTCTCCTGGTGCACTTCTCAATGGTCTCGTCGTGTCAGACAACTAGAATCCAGACATACCCATCACTCCCGCCCTGCACATTCCCCTGATCTGTGTGTGCACTTTCTGTCACGTCCCTAAGGTGTGCCTGTGCAAAACTTCAGTCCAGTTGAAGTGCTGATTATGTACATAAAGGGTAAGAAGTGGCAAGGTTTCTGTTTGAAAAGCAGGGCGCAAACCAAAGTAAGCACCTCTGCTCGTAAAACTCAGCTCTGTTTTGGAGAAATCGTAGTCCCTCATGAGTTTCCCTTACCACCAGCTTAGCCCTTGCAGGCCATTATGTCATTTAGGCCACTGGTACTTAAAAGCCTGTTAATTCTTAACTCTATTCCTAGCTTTCTCCCATTACAGTTAATGTCACGTATTAGATGCAGTGCATTCTGCTGCTACTGCCAAGTCCAACATTCTGCCACTTGTTTTTCTGTTCCTGCTTTCCTCATTCCATTTAAGTGCTGGAGTCCCAGCGCAATAAAGCATTTAAACATATGTTCAGCTTGAAGCAATGAAGTGTTTTGTTGAGTCAGGACCTTCGCATTCAGCTCTGCCTGTTTCAGTGCAAGTGTCCTTTGAAGTTTAAAAGGCACATGGAGGGATTCTTAGTGGCACAGAGAGGACCAATTAATATTTTCTTTTATTAGTCTCTTTGGCTTTTTAACGTAGTTGCTCTCAGATTCCCATTTTTTGCTTTCTCTGCCATATTGTGTTGTCTGCCTTTTTGTTTCTCATTACTCTGCTTTTATTTACCATTCCTCCAGAGCTGGGAAGCACAATTCTGTTTTGAGTTTCAGACAATTAAATGTACAGTTAATTTAATTGAGTGGACAGGTCATGTTGGCAGGTCCGTGCCATGCTTCTGGTACAACCAGCAGCTGAAAATGTGAATGCCACTCTCATGCCACAGTGAAACCAATCTGAGAGTACCATCATTTGTTCTGACGGGTAAAAACATACATGCGGGCCTACATGTTTGCTTGATACTAAAGTGTTCCTATGTTTTGTATGTAATTAGTCGATGCATGCAGATGCTTCACAAAGAGACGTATTGAAAATTTGGCCAAGTGTAAAATGGGGGTTGCTAATTAGATCCTTCTCTCAGTCTCTGAGCCCAGAGCTTTCCCCTAGCTTTGGTGACTTAGCAGTGACTCAGAGAGAGATGAGTCCTTTTGATGTCTTTGCTTTTTTTTTTTTTTCTTTTTTCTTTTTAAACCTGCTGCAGCTTAGCTTTGAATTCAGAACTTTTGCTTGCTCTGCACTCACAGGTCACTGTGACCAGACTCCTGCCATCTCAGGCAATACATCACATGGTTGCTGTTATAAATGTGCCAAGCTCAATATTCACACCTCATAAGTAGCTAACCCCAGCTGCATCTACCAAAACACTGTTCCAGAGCCATGCTCTTCTGACTGTTGGAAATCTATTTTGCAAACTTCCTCTACAAATGTATTAATTCTGGTGATACATTTCTGAACTGACCCTGAATATCCTATTTTGATATGCAATTGTTGAAATAGCTTTTTTCATCCCTTGTTGAGTGATGCTATTTCCAGACTGGGATAGTTCTGGGGAGTTGCTGTGTGGCAGTGTACGTCCTTGCATGCATCACAGTGTTCTTGTTAAATACATAAGTAAATGGTGCAAGCTAATATGCATTTACTCATTAAGGGGTATAATTCCTGTTTAATCAATGGGATGCATGGTTTGCTTCTGGCAGGGGACATAATTCAATCCATTTTTCTGGGAAAATATTTTTATGTGTTACCTCACCATGGTGTTGACCAACCAAGCTACTCTTTCCAGCAAATACACGTGTCTGAAGTAACTGTAACGGGCTGTGGCACTTGTAAAAAAAATGACCCCATGAATGCGTATCTTAATAAAAACTGTATTAACATATGGTTTAGTGGTTGCAGATGCTTTTGATTCTGACTACTTTGTAAGCCATATAATGATATTCAGTCACTTCTTTCACACTGTTGCAGAACTGTGTAGAGTTTAGATTAGTAACAGGTCGTGACATAACAGCAGTGCTTAAAGCCTCAAGGAAAACTTCAAAAAATGTTACGTTCACAGATTGTCCTGTCAAAATAGCTCAGATTGTCGCTACATCTCTGTTTTGGCTGCCAGAGATATTTGCATGGAGAAGAGCTCCTCTGGCTCCCGGATGCTATTGTTGATTCACAGAGCGATGCTGAGCACCCAGCCCTGCTCAAGAGCACAAACCTACTAGAGCGTGCAGTATGGCACAGGACACCTGAAGGTTGGCTGCGTTTGGTGTTCCTGGGTGTGTTTAACTGCTTTCAAATGTGCTAATGACAGCATGGGAGTGCGCTGTGCCAGGCTGCCTCGCCTTGCAGAGACGGGGAGCAGAGCATTTCTTTTCAAATAGTCGAGCCAGCATCAAAGCTGTTACCTTAGGCAAAACGAAAATGGAAGGATAACATTTTAATTGTTTGACAGACAGCGGATTTAGGCTTCTATTCAGCAAAGTACATGGAGTCTGTTGACTTCCTTGGGAGAGTTATATTTAAACCTAAGCATATGTTTAAGTTCATTCCTGAGGTTGCCAAGTGGGGCCTTCAGGGAGAGCGCTTCTCACCTCTCTGCATGGGAGGGAGAAGGCACTGGGATCTGTGCCTGAAGGCATCAGGACACTTTATTAGCATAAAAAGCAAGGTGAAGTGATGCTGAGGTCTGGGCAGAAGGGACTAAAGAGGCAACAGGGTGTCTGCTGCATGGCTCTACAAGAATAACTGATATCTCCTGGGTTAGGAGATGAAGAGTTCTCAGTCTGCTGTGCCTCACTGCTTGGGGGCTTTCCCTGTCTTTCGCCCAGTCTGTGCAGGCAAGTGAGTAAGGATCTCTTGAGCTTGCAAGGGAAGATATGGCTGAGACATCAGGAACTGGCTCTTCTCCAGCCCCCAAAGAGCTCTTGAGGTGGAAGAGGTCAAGTCTAACTCAATATTACTTAATGTAGCATGTGCATACGTTTTTATCGCACAGTGACTTCTGCATTCTCAGCATAGCAGCCTTCAACTATAGCAGCTTTTATCATTTTGTGGAACCTGCAAAAGCTACAGAACACTTTCGTAATTAAAGTTTATTTTTCAGGTTTTTTAGTTTTCTGACTCATAGTCATTTTCTTCAGAAACATAAAATGATTCATATACCAAAGCACTTAACTCGCTTTAAATTTGTAAATGGCACTTCATGCATACTTAACAAGGGTATTCCAAGCCACTAAAACCATAATTTGCTTATGCTACATAATAAGGCTTGAATCCTGCAAAGAAAGACTTATGTAAATAAGTTCATTGTAGGTTTTCACGAATGGTGACCTATTTCAGCCATCCTGATATTTCTTGGACAAGCAACATGGCCAAGCACACAAGGTCCAGGCAGTTCCTTTAGTGCCTTGATGATAACTTTCCAGTGCAGGTGGTGGAGGAGCCAACAAGGGAGGATGTGCTACTTGACCTTGTTTCTACTAACAAGGAAGGGCTGGTCAGGGATGTGATGGCTGGGGGAAGCTTAGGATGCAGTGATCACGAGATGGTGGAGTTCAAGATCTTGTGTGGAAGAAGCAGAGTAATAAGTAGAATTGCTACCCTGGACTTCAGGAAAGCCATCTTTGACTTCTTCAAAGACCTGCTTGGAGGAATCCCGTGGGCTAGAGCAGTAGAAGGTAAGGGGGCCCATGAGAGCTGGTTGGCACTTAAACACCACTTCTTCTGAGCTCAAGATCAGTGCATCCCTAAGAGTAAGAAATTGGGAAAAGTTGGCAAGAGGCCTGCATGGATGAGCAAGGAACTCGTGGATAAGGTGAAAGAAAAGAAGGTCTGTGAAATGTGGAAAAAGCGCCTATCCACCTGGGAAGAATATGGGAGTGTTGTCAGGTCCTGTAGGGATGCAATGAGGAAGGCTACAGCCCTCTTGGAATTAAACCTTGCAAAGGAGGTAAAGGATAACAAGAAGGGGTTTTTTTAAGTGTGTCAACAGTAAAAGGAAGACTAGGGAAAATGTGGGTCCCCTACTAAATGAAGTGGATGCCTTGGTAACAGGGGATGCTGATTCAGAGATCCTGAATGCTTCTTTGCTTCAGTCTTTAATGCTAAGACTAGCCCTCAGGAATCCCAAACCGTGGAGTATAAGAGAGAGAGTCTGGGTAAAGGAAGACTTTCCGTTGGTCATAAAGGATATGGTCAGAGAGCATCTAGCCAAAACCAACTCACATAAATCCATGGGCCCCAATGGGATGCACCCACGTTTGCTGAGAGAACTGGCAGAGGTAATTGCTGAACCTCTCTCTATCATCTTTGACAAGTCTTGGCAAATGGGAGAGGTGCCTGAAGACTGGAAGATAGCCAATGTCACTCCACTCTTCAAAAAGGGCAAGAAGGAGGATCTGGCAAACTACAGGCCAGTCAGCATCACCTCTGTTCCTGGGAAGGTGATGGAACAACTTGTTCTGGATGCTATAACCAAGCAATTGAAAGAGAAGGTTATCAGGACCAGTCAGTGTATACCTTCAGCATGTTTTATGTTTTACAGCATATGTTGTATACCTTCAGCAAGGCATTTGACACCATATCCTACAACATCCTTGTTATGAAACTTAAGAAGTGTGGGATAGATGAGTAGACAGTGAGGTGGATGGAGAACTGGCTGACTGGCAGAGCTCAAGGGGTTGTCATCAGCAACGCAGAGTCTGGTTGTAGGCCTGTAACTAGTGGTGTTCCCCGAGGGTCAGTGCTGGGTCCGGCCTTGTTCAACATCTTCATCAATGACCTGGATGAAGAGATAGAGTATACCCTCAGCAAGCTTGCTGATGATACAAAGCTGGGAGGAATGGCTGACACACCAGAAGGCTGTGCTACCATTCAGCAAGACCTGGACAGGCTGGAGAGTTGGGCAGGGAGGAACTTGATGAGGTTTAACAAGAGCAAGTGCCGAGCCCTGCGCCTGGGGAAGAATAACGCTATGCATCAGTACAGGTTAGGGGATGACCTGCTGGAGAGGAGCTCTGCAGAGGAGGGCCTGGGGGACAAAAGGTTGGCCATGAGTCAGCAGTGTGCCTCTGTGGCCAAGAAGGCCAATGGTATCCTGGGGTGAATTAAAAAAAAGCGTGGCCAACACGTTGAGGGAGGTGATCCTCCCCCTCTACTCTGCCCTGGTGAGGCCACATTTAGACTACTTTGTCCAGTTTGGGGCTCCGAAGTTCAAAAAAGACACGGATCTCCTGGAAGGATTACAGTGGAGGGCCACAAAGATGATTAAGGCCCTGGAGCATCTCCTATATGAGGAAAGGCTGAGTAACCTGGGTCTGTTCAGCCTCGGGAGGAGAAGTCTGAGAGAGGATCTGATAAATGTTTATAAATGTCTAAAGGGAGGTGGGAGGCAAATGGATGAGGCCAGGCTCTTCTTAGTGGTGTGCAGAGATAGAACAAGAACTAATGGCATAAAACTTGAACACAGGAAGTTTCGTACTAACATGCAGAAGAATTTCTTTATAGTAAGGGTGACAGAGCACTGGAACAGGTTGCCCAGAGAGTTTGTGGAGCCTCTTTCTATGGAGATACTCAAGACCTGTCTGGACAACTACCTCTGTGGCCTGCTGTAGGGTACTTGCTTTAGCAGGGGAGTTGGACTCAATCAAGAGAAATCTCCCTTCCAACCCCTGCAGTTCTGTGATTCTGTGATACATCCATAATGTCCATTGGCCTGCATCTCTGTGGTCTTCATAGGCTGCAACACAGCACCTGTTTAGAAAGAATGAAAAAGAAAAATGCAATTGGTGCTATAAATCTGATGGAGAAAATAATGCAGAAGTGGCTCTTTTATTGCTTTCACAGGAGTAAGAGAGCTGAATATTAAAGTGCATTAGAAAAAGGAGATGGAAAAAGAAGATGAGAAACATTTTTTTCTTTGTCTGCTCCAGAATTTCTAAAATTAAACTCTCGGTGTCTTATTATTTTTATTGGAAGATATGAGGGAAAAATCCCCCTATGCTGGATAATTCAAAGCCCAGATAGATTTATTTAGACTCAAAAAGCACAGTATTAGCTACCACTGCCTTTTTTAAAAGCTGTTTCACTGTTACTCAGGCGGTGCACATAAATTATGATTTTCTTTTTAAAATTGAATCAAGTAATATGTGAAGCTGAGTAATCTCTTAATCCAGACTTTCCCTCTCAGATCTTCCAGGAGCTACTTCAGATTACTCGTTTCGAAAAAAAAAAAAAAAGAAAAATCAAATCCTACATCTTTTTCATTTGTCTACCAGGCAGAATTCTGTAAGTAGTAAAACATTCTGAGTTGAAGCTTAGTAAATCATAAATGCATTTTGGGGTACAGTTTATGTTCTGAGTCAAATTTCTGAATAGTCAAAAGCATTTTTTCAGATCCATAGAGTAGCACCATTTAGAGTCATCTGTTCATTTTCAATTTCTTTATTGCTTTATTTTATATTATTTTCATGTGGTGGTTGTTGTCCCACCTGAAGCTGCAGGAAGCAGCACCCAAAGGGCGGAGGAGGCTGGAACAGCCAGTGCAAGAGGGACATCCCTAAAACATCCTAAAATCTTCAAGGGGAGCGAGGCAGGAGCTGTTGCTAGTAAGTAGAGAAGTGGAAGTAACAAAAAATGGTGGAACTAGAGTTTAAAGTACAGTTTTGGTAAAACCCAAGATCTTGCCAGTGAAAGAGAGTAGCTGGTAGACTTATCAAGTATTCAAGCCATCGGATGCTAAAATAACACTCTCAGCACTGTTGGGCAGTACTTGTTTCAGAGGGAGGTAATTTGTGATGAAAAAATGCTTCCTTGCAAAGAAATGTTCTGGGTGATTTGAGGTCCCATGCAATTTTTGAATATATAAGGACATATCCTACAATGCCAGAACAAGGTCCATGATCCCTCCTTAGGGAGAATGACAAGCTCCCCAAAAATAGGCTGAATGAGCAGGGAACATTTCAGGAATGACAGTGTCTGTAATGCCCTTCCAGTTCAGTTGGCATAAAAAAGAGCTGCAATTAGCTTTGTAATATCTGGTCTGTGGGCAATTGTTTGGTGGCTTCTCCATCTTGCACACTGTGGTTTTCATTGCGCTGAAAGCTCACGTTTGGATTTTGCTGTCTCTCTTGGAAGCTGATAGTGCAGTTCTCTGCAGTGATTCACCAAGTGTGTATTTAGGGGCTACATTGCATCTAAGCAGAAATCTTTCAATATTAAAATATGTCTTACTTAGCAATTTACTTGAACTACTAGATTTTTTTCTAGGTTACTTTTGTCTGACCACGAAGAAGGAAAAAAATGTTTCAGTTGGCCTCGACTTTTCCATAATTGGGAGGAAGATCTTGAGTCAGCAGCATGCATTTTTTTGTGAAGCATGGACTGAATGCGAGATACCAAGTTTGAGCTTTTCCCTCTTGTACAGTATTTTGAGATAGAATACGTGAAGCACAGCCTGTGTAGGAGCCCCAGAAGGGAACCTGGAAACTTCAGGGTCACAGCCTAGAAGAGGCACATATACATAATGCAAACAGGTTTCTTAGCAAACCAAATAATAACCCTCTCTCGGAGTTATATTTGGTGTCATTTTGCCTCTCAAAGACAACTCTATCCTGAAAAGGATTTAGCTGGCGAAGAAAAAAAGTGCAGTTACCTCAGTTGACTGAGTCATTGAGTTTGGGCTAGAGACACATGGCCATCTGAGTTTATTGTGAATTTGTGCTGCCACTGGGAATGGGAAAGGGGAAGTTTTTCCAGCACTGCCCTCCTAAGCCACCCAATCCTGCTTTGCTGTGCCAGCATGAGCATTTCTGGGAAAGCCTGAATGGTGCCATGGCCAGGAATCAGGTCCCAGCTCTCAGAAGCTGAGGAAAGTCACCCTGATGCCTGTCTTCTTTCACCCCACTACCCAAATGAAACACAGAGAAGAGCACTATTTTGTTGTTGCTGGTTTTTCTAACAACCAGTTTAATTTCTTCCCTTATTTTCTGTTCAGAGGACAGCAGAGGACACTCAGAGCTGCTCTGGCTTGTGCCGCATGACTCAGGGCTGGTAGCTAGGTCACACACTCAGGCTTGTTAAGAAAGAGAAAGCCTTATGTGCCCTGATTGACTTCTCACTTATTCCTCCAACCAACTGGTTAGCCCTGTGCAGGTTGTTCCTTGGCACATCACTGGCTGCCTCCAGGGTTTGATATAGGCTCAAAGCATGGAGCAAGTGTGCTAAAAATTGCTGAGCTATCAAACTTTCTGGCAACTGGGTAAAAACAACAACAACAACAACAAAAAAGTGTAAAACTAAGCAAGTTTGACTGTTACATGCTCAGAGATTTCAGGATCCATCAGGCACGATGTCTGGAGTTGTGGAATCTTAGTATGGCTTGGGTTAGAAGGGCCCTCAGAGCTTACCCAGCCCCAACCCCTGCTGTGGGCAGGGCTGCCTCCCACCAGCTCAGGCTGCCCAGGGCCCCATCCAACCTGGCATTGAGCACCTTCAGGGATGGGGCACCACATCTTCTCTGGGCAGCTATGACAGTGCCTCACCACCCTCTGAGTAATGAATTGCATCTAACTTAAATCTCCCTTCTTTCAGTGAATTGGACTCTTAGAGCAAGAGCTTCCCAGGAAGGGAACTGCAGGATTGTCCTGCACTGAGCTCATGGAGTTTGCAAAGTCAAGTGTTTGCAGAAGCTGGTATAAATAAAATTTTTGTCAGAAAGTTTGTTAGGAATTGCCAGAAAGATAATATTCCTGGGTTTCTCTGAAGTGTTTCTACCCAGCGAACAGATTGGTGCCAAAGGCGAGTTATCACTGGGTTTGCTGATTTTGTGGATTTTCTTGGAAACCCACCACATTGTTCTGACAGTGCACTTCGACTCTCAGAGGGCTGCAAGTTGGGCAGTGATTTCAACCTCTGCCATTGTTGTTGATTGAGAAAGTGTTTTAAAGGCAGGCTCAGCCAGCAATGCAAACTTCAGGCATAACAAGAATAAAAATGCCTGAAATAAGGAAAGGTGCTTTAGGTGCAGTTGTGCCATGATTTTCTATTTAAGACAACACTGGGCTAGACCTTGAATTCGTAAGCAAAATGAGGAACATTTTGAAAAGTGGAAATTGCATTATGCCTTCTGCTTCCTTTCCAGGAAAACATGTGAAGCACATTACAGAGTGAGGGAAGGTCATGACTGCAGGGGACAGGAGAGGGTGTCTGAACAGGGGAAGGCGGGACAAGAGGAACTGACGGAAGGCAAGGGGAGATGAGGGTGGAAAACTGTAACTGGAAAATTTGACAGCATCTTAATTAGAATTCCTTTGGATAAGTTTAAAAAAAAAATCTTTCTCCCTCCACCCTGCAGTTCTTCTGTATTTCTGATTTTTAAAAAATCTCGTTTTAATTTAAATGTGCATATATATTTTTTTTTTAAATTATTTTTTTTAATGTTCTGAAATTTTTTAACTGTCAGCCAGACAAAATCATCTGATGAAAATGCTGGACAGTCTGAGACTGATCAAAATGTGTTTGCTTAACCACGATCAGTTAATAACACTAGTGTGTGTTAAGTACTGTGGTTGCTGTATGGCAGTGTGCACCTCCCAGCTGTGTTTCATGCATCATTCCCTCTGTCTATTACATTGTTTCTGAGACAGCCCTGCTCCAGGCCCTGTCTCTTGAGGTGGAGGGAAACAGTTTGATCCCTTCCTTCCACAGTATGAGCAAGGCAGGTGTCAGTCTCATGGAATGCAGGCAGAGGAAGCAGTTCAGAAACATTGACAGTGCTGCTATTGCCTGCTTTCTCTGCCCTCCCCTTACTTTGATGGCTACCTTGGGCCGTACACACCTTTACAGCATCACCTATTTTAAGCACTTTGCAGCCTTCCTGCTCAAGCAGCACCTCAAGCAGAAAAGCCTATGGTTTGGCATAAGGGAAGTAGGCATAGAACATCTACATATTTCTCAAAAGGCAAATTGTCGAAAGAGTCTCTGCAAGGGTAGCCCAAACCAGAACAGCTGTAATTACAGGCCTTTTGTTTTGCAGTTTATATGACTTTCTCTGTGGTTTTGCAAGTGCACCAGTTACACTTCATTGGCTCTGCAGCTTTTTAAAAAGCTGTAGAAGGTATCCTATTGCTCATGCATTGGTAATACTAAAAGACAGAAAGTACTAGCCTTTAACCCTTTGCAAGATTGTGTGGTTTTAACAGTATGGAGCAGTCTCAAATGGTGACCTATCGTCAGTACCTGGAAGGAAAGAGGTCAGGATGTTTACTCACTACCTTTTCATTGTACACCTATGACTCGGGATATTTTGCTGCTTAAGTTAGTAATCTTGTGAAAATAATAAGGCAGAGAGAGATGGGCGCAGAGGAAAAAATTTTGAAAGAATTAAGCATTGACAGCACAGCTTAGATCCAGCTGAATAGGAACAAAAGAGGGGGATACCATCCAAATACAGTTTGTACCCAGATTTAATAGACAAGATTTGTTTACAGATACAATCAAATCACTGTCTTCCTTAATGCTGTAAAACATGCCTTTAAAGGAAGTTCTGGTAGGAATTTTGTCTATGTATGGTTTGCAAAGCTAAGCTTCAAAGGCAAGCTAGATGGTTTGAGCTGCTACTCTGCTAACTAATTATTTAATTTAAAACAGGAGGCAGCATCCAGCTGACTGTTTCACTGTTTTATGAATTAGATGATTTTTCAGTCTGTGTTATCCTAGTTTCTTCCTCCTGTGGCAGTAGAACTGTGGAGAGAAGGCTGCAGGCTCAGCCATAGGTATCTAGACTGATAGCTATGTCATTGCTTCATAGAAAATCTCATAGAATCATAGAATGGCTTGAATTGTAAGGGACATCATAGATAATCTAGTTCCAATCCCCATGCTGTGGGCAGGGTTTCCAGCCACTAGATCAGACTGCCCAGGAACCCATCAAGCCTGGCCTTGAACATCTCCAGGGATGGGGCTTCATAGCCCTCCTTTGGACACTTCTTAATAGTTTTATGTCCTTATATTGAGGCACCCAAAACTGCACACCCACAGCTTCTCTGGGCAGCTATGCTAGTGCCTCATCACTCTCTGAGTGAAGAATTTCTTCCTAACATCTAACCTAAACCTCCCTGCTTTCAGTTTAAGTCAATTCTCCCTTATTCTGTCATTATCTTCCTGCGTAAAAAGTCATTCCCCTTCCAGTATGTAAGCTCCTTTCAAGTATTAGAAGATTGCAGTGACATCTCCCTGGAGCCTGCTTTTCTCCAAGATAAACATGCCCAACTCCCTCAACCTTTCATCATAGGGGAGGTTCTCCAGCCCTCTGATTGGTCTTCATGGCCCTCCTCTGGACCCACTCCAACAGCTCCACTCCTTCTTGTGCTGGGGGCCCCAGCACTGCACTCAGTATTCCGGATGAAGCTTCACAAGAGCAGAGGGGGACAAACTCCTCCTTCTGCCCGCTGGACACCCCTCTTTTGTTGCAGCCCAGGATAGCATTGACTTTCCAGGCTGCAAGCACACACTGCTGACTCATGTCCAGCTTTTTATCCATCAGGATCCCCAAGTCCTTTCAGCAGGGCTGCTCTCAATGAGTTCTTCCCCCTGTCCATACTCATATCTACGATTGCCCCAACCCAAGTGCAACACCTTGCACTAGGCCTTGTTGAAGCTCATTAGGTTCTCATGGGCCCACTTTTAGAAGCCTGTCTGCGTCTGTCTCCAGATGACATCCCTTCCTTCTGTTGTATTGACTACACCACTTAGCTTAGTATTATCAACAAACATAGATGCTTAGAACATTCTGAGTTGGAAGATACCCACAAGGATCATTGAGTCCAATTCCAGGCTCCACACAGGACCACACAAAATCAAACCTTATGTCTCAGAGCATTGTCCAAACACCCCTTGAACTCCAGCACTTGGGGCCGTGCCCACAGCCCTGGGCAGCCTGTTCATGCCCACCGCCCTCTGGTGCAGAACCTTTTCCTACACCCAGCCTGCCCCTCTCCTGACACAGCTCCATGCTGTTCCCTCGGGCCCTGTCATTGTCACAGAGAGCAGAGCTCAGTGCTGCCTGTCTGCTCTGGGTGAGGAGCTGCAGCTGCCATGAGGCCTCCCCTCAGCTCCTCTGCTCTGGGCTGAACAAACCAAGGGGTTCAGCCACTCCACACGTATCTCCCCTCCAGACCCTTCACCATCTTCATAGCCCTCCTTTGGACACTTTTTAATAGTTTTATGTCCTTATATTAAGGCACCCAAAACTGCACACAGTGCTTAAGGTGAGGCCACACCAGCACAGAGCAGTGGGACAGTCCCTTCAACCGGATAGCAGTGTTGTAAGCTTCAGTAAACTGGTTTTATCCTTTAAATATGGTTACAGTTTCTACTAGATTTTTACTTCCAGCAGCCCAGTACAAAATCCACAGAATATTTGTAATTCATTTTTTTGCTGAGGGGCTCTTGAGATGCCCTGGACATGAAGCCAAACTGCCCTTGGCAGCAAAGCCACTTGGAGGAGCACTCACTACATGGTTCTGCACTTATTAGAAGAACAGAGCAATTGCGGGGGTGGGAAAAAAGCCCAGAGCAGGACTGCTTGCTCCAGTGCACTCAGGAGAAGGCTGCATGTGAGACTGCTGCACTTCTGCTGTCAGAGTAAACTGAGGTTTGCCGACCAAATTAAATAAATAGCACCCTCTCTCTGCAAGTAACATCAAGTCTGATTAAGAGTTCAGAGAGTACATTTTTCAAAATGTCGATCACTGGATTAGAAGATCAAACATCATTGATTTCTTTACATTTTATTTTATCCCAGAGAATGATTTAAAACAAACAAACAAACAAACAAACCTTTATTTGCTTCTGTTTGAATGCTTGAAAGGGGAAAAAAAATAAAGAGTATATATTAGTATTAGCTGTAGTATTCCAAAATGTATTACATGCGTTATTATTCTTATTATTCTAGAGATGCAGTGCCAGCAAATCACAGAGGATTGGCAAGAAATTAATGGAGGACTAAAAAAGTACTGGAAATTAGGAAAGATAGTGAAATGGAAGAGATCAGTTGATCAAAGTGAAGACTGAAAATGGCACATCATTCTTGCAGTCAAAGGGTAATGAAATACAGTGGAGGCAAAGTGGGAATACTGATGTTCACATGCTTCTAAGAACTTCTTGCCATAGTCGGTCAAATTTCAGTAAGATTGCTAACATAAGCTATTACAGAATGAAAAGACCTTTATGCCAGTAGAAATGCATCTTTGGTGCAGAGCTCTACCACTTCTGCAGTGATAGTTTCTAAATTGACAGAACACTATGGAGTGAGCTGGATTTTTGAAAATCTAGTGGCATAAGTTCTCCTGTGCCAGGTTAGCCTGTGTCCTGCAGCAGAGGGCACATGTCCAGGCCTCATAGCAGGAAACCCAGGGCACCATGAACATTATCTAATGCATAATGGGAAAAACAACCCTAACTCGCACATGAAAGAATGGACTCTGAGCTGATGTTACCTCTCAGAAATGAGACTTGGAATTATGGTAAATGGTTACATAAAATCTCATCTCCCAGTCGTTTGACAGCCAGAAAGCCCCGATCCAATACCATGGATTATCTAGGAAAAAAGCAGAGAACAAACCAGAAAATTTAATATGCCTCTGTGTAGTACCTGCATCTGCTGCATCCTGACTGCTGCATTCAGTCCTCAAAAGACAACAGAATAGGATGAGAAGGCCAAGCATGGGTGACCAGAACGATCAAATGCACCATATGCAGGGCAACCAGGATAGGGCTCCTGCAGGATGGGTGGGAGCTGGCTGCCAGGTGTGATGCTAAAGGTCTGTAAAATCGTGGGCAGTGCAGACAGAGATTCAGTTAAAACACGAACATATGTGTCTGGGTTAGAGAGTTGTTGGGCTGCAAAACATTAGTGGAGGCTGAGGGAAACACGGGTTTTTGCACTTTTCTTTCAGTCTTCTGTAGGCATATTTTTGGCTACTTGCTCCTATTGCGTTTTCCAGCTTAAGAAAGCCTTAAAAGGTCTGCCAGGGAGGGAGAGGGTTGAAGGAAACAGAAATCAAGAGAAAACACCTGCTTGTGAAGAACAACACATGCACATGCACAACTAGAAGACAAAGAGAGAGGGATGGTGAGCTGTGCACCAGACAGCACCAGGGAGGCACCCATGAGTGCTGCCCAGCGAGGATGGTGGTAGATGCACAAACTGAAACCTGGCCCCCATCATCATCTTTGGAGGACAGCATTACGGTCTGTGGGCTTTCTGAAAAAGGTGATAGAAAGGTTTTTCCTCATCTTTGAAGTTTTGCACTAATAAGCCAGGCTTCCAGGCAAGATGTTATGCTCCAGGCAATACCACATGTAAAGTCAGGGCAGAGCCCAAGAAGGAAAAACTACGGCAATATAAGGATGACAACAAACTAGGAAGTCCGTGTCATATAGCAGTGCAGGCTATGGAGACTTGGCTCCCAAATTTTGGTCATACATTTAAAAATAGATGCCTGTGCTTCCATTCAGAAGCACTAACCTATTGAGCTGTAAGATTTTTAGGTCCCAAGGTGGAGATGACCTTGGATGAAGTGCTTATCCAAGCAAATTTGTCATCCACTTTGCTTGCCTACATCCCAAATCTCCAACCTTCTGAAGGGGAAAATGGCACCAAGTGAATTTCATTTTTGCTTGGTAAGACCTGAAGGAACAGGACTGCTCTTCAGTCTCTCTCCTATTCTCTGGTAATCTCAACCCTGGCACTGACAGGATGGAGCAGCAGCTGGTGATGCCCTGTCAGCTATGTAAAACATCCAGGTCACCAGGCCCAGCAAGCAATGGTGTGTCTGACCCTAGGCACCATGGCCATGCCCTCTGCTTGTCTCCAGTCTTCCCATGGCTCTGATCCCCTGCACAGGGCTCTCTCTGACCAGCAGCATTAAGCCATAAATGAGATTTATATTCTTTCCAGTGGGATGTTGCTAGAAACACTCCCAAAGCTGCTTCTTTGTATGTGAGTTTTACTCTGACAATTTCTCCTGACATTTCCACACTTTAAAGTTATTTCCCCCCTCTCCTTCTTTACTTTCCTGCACATTGTTCTTCTCTGGCACTTTTTCTCATCCTATGTTTTTGCTTCTGTAAACGACTTTGCATAATGTTTTCCTTTAAATTGTTCTATTTCAAAGTTTTCCCTCTATTTCAAACTTCCTAGTTGCTATGTGACTCTGCTGTGTGGTTTCTAGGTCTTCTTTTGCTCTACAGTGTCCTTTATCCCTTAGGCAGGTTCCCTTGAAAAACTTTGTGGTGGAGATAAAATGGGAAATATCATCACGGGGCTTTACCAGAGCTGTTGTGAGGAGCAGGTGCCAAAGATCATCAGGGCATGCATGTGGCTCAATCCACTGCCTGTGCTCCCTTGTCAGAGCACGTCTCCCCATGTCATCCCCACCAGTGCCCTTAAAGTAGAACACTCAGTCGCTGTAGCAGTTCTACCTGTGTGACTCTGGCTCTGATCAGGATCCCACCAAAGCCAGCAAATGCCTCTCTGCTGACGCTCAGTCAGGCTGCAGCCGGATTTAAAAAGTGACCTACATCTCTGTATCTCAGGCTGTCTTTGCGTAACTGCCCATGGATGGTCTAAATTTACCACTGTGGTGTGAAAACATGAATGCAGGAGCAGTGGTACGCCTGGCTATTTAAACCACTTTCTGTCCTGGTTTCAGAGCCACAAACAAGACTTGCACTTACCAGCTTTGTCAACAGAGCCAAGCAAATGAATATTTTCTTTGGTGACCATTTTTGATTCCAGTTCATAGCTGTACCAGCAGGAGCCACGCTGAAGACTAGCACAAGAATCCGTTAGCTGATACTCCTTAATTTGCTTACTGAACCAGGCTCTCTAGCCTGGCAGAAGTTATGTTTAGACTGAGAGGCCTTTTCAGGCTTGGAAGCTTTGCCAGTGGATTTCAGGCATATGCACATAGGAGCCAAACCTAGCTCTTTGTGAATTTCAGACACAGGCAGACATGGATGGGCTGTCTGCAGCTGTGTCCTGCCCTGCCCATGCCTCTGTGCAGGGGCAGAACACGGCTGGTCAACCAGCTCTGCCTAAGGGAGACCAGGGGAACCTGCAGGGCTGCAAGGAAGGCCTCAGTTCTCACTTCTGTCATCCAAATCAAGCTGACAAGTAGATAAGTGTCTGTGTAACTTCCTGGGAGCAATGAAAACTCCTCTTGAAGATAGTATCCAACATTTTGCTGTCTTTTTTTCTTTCCTTATGAACACTCTTATTTCTCATGTAGGGTATCATTGAATCTGCATCTGAATTAGTGGAGAGACACTGCTCTGGAGCAATAAGTTCATGCAGAAGGGGAAAGGAAGAATGTAAGCTGGGGTGTCTGGTGAGCACTAGTGCATGAAGTGTGTTATCTGTGGTGCTAGTGCAACCCATGGCTTGGGGCAGGTAACCAAATGGCATCCGTGTAACTTTGCCTCTGGAGACAGCTGAGAAACTCTTACTTGAACAGTATTTGAATTGGACTTTATTAAGATAGAATTTTAATTTAGCTCTTCGAAAGTAACTGCATTGTATATTAGCTATATGTGTGTGCAATTTTTTGCATTACCCACATCTGTCAGCATTTTGGCTGGAAGTTACATTTTCCTGAGTGTGCAGCCAGTCAGGAGTGCACAGAAGTGTTGTAGTTTCTGGGATTTCTGGGAGATTGGCCTGGTAGGGCCTACCTGGGTTGCATGTATGCAGCACAGCTGCTGAGGCCAGTGGTCAGTATTAGCTACTTCTGTTTCTTCTTCCTGGGAGAGGAGTGGTTTGCATGTAAGAGTGTCCCCTGTCACCACAGTGCTCCTGGTGAAGGTGAAGGTGAAGTGGAGATGTCTGTAAGAAGTTGTTCATACTGGTAAACACCAAAGTGCTTGGTCTCAGCAATACTCCAAAATGGCTTTTAAGCAACTGGTTTTGTGGCCGAGTGCTTGCTGCCATGAGTTAGCATTTCATAACTTCAACCTTTATGTGTTCTGCAAAATACTAACAGGCTTACTGTCCCTGCACACCCTTCATTTATTGCTACATAACAGCAGAGAGCGATTTAGCTCCCCAGTAGTGTATTTTAGTAAGACAGCAAACTCTGTTTGCTTGTGCTGTACAACCCTGTATTTGTACTGCAAATCATATCCAGGTTCCTGAATAGTTGGTACCTATTGATACCTAAAAACAAACTCTTAAATTCATATTTAGGTTCCTAAATAAAAGGATTTTTCAATCCTGATTTTTCAAATATTGAGTGTACCCTGAGTCTTGTTGGCTTTGTGGAAGCTAATAGGCTATCAACATGTTGGAAGCGAGGCCTGCTGCTTACTGCCATGTTGGTATGAGGAAGCTAAACTATGTTTAGACTCCTGTCATGATTTATCTTTGTGGTATTGCTGTACCTGTTTTATTCTCTGCACTACAGTAATTCCTAGTGGAGCTTATTTCTGTTGACAAAACTGTCAATTTGGGTTGAATAAAATGTCCAGTAAAAAAGTTTCCAGCAAGGCTGCTACCTGAAATCTTTGCTGGTAAAAGACATTCACAGAGTAAGAACATTTCTGGCAGGTCACTGCTTTGTTTCATAAAAGGACAGGCTATAAATACTGTCGTTTCACTTCCTGTCCCTAACAGCAAGCCCCGGCGAACCGTGTGTTCATGAGAAAGGCTCATTTTGCCCTCAATATTATTGGGAGCTCCTCAATGCCTCTTAGTGAGGCTTTTCTCCTGTATGTCAGTGCGATGAGGCTTTCTGTCCTTTCTCTGTATGATTTCAAGGAAAGTCTGATTCATTACTTCAGGGGCTGAGCTAAATTCCTTCCCTTGGACCATTTTAAAAGAAATCATTTAAGCCTCAAATACTTGTGCTGGCTGCAGCAGCAGATGTGCAAAAGGATGGGCACTTGCTTTGCTTTTTGCTGCTCACCCTCAAGAAAAGCAGGCTCTCCTTAATCGCTGGGCTCAGAAGCAGAGCAAAAGGACTTTTTGACCCAAGATAAAATAAAGACAAAAACATTCTTGTGGAAGCACAGCATACAGGCGCTTTGGGATGCTTATGGAATATATTACTGGGAGTAGCTTGCACTTTCTTTTAAAAAGAAAATCGTACCAATGCCTTCAGGAGAAAGAAGTCTTGTGTGATGAGGAGAAAGGGGGGAAATTATTCTTGGTGATATTTAATTGTTTAAATGCAGAAGGTCCTGGAATGAGAAGATCTCACATACAATAAGTAAGTCAGGAGAGTGATATGGCACAATTACAAAGGTGGCTTCGAAACAGTCTCTAAAACCTTTCATTTCTTCTATCCAGATATCCTCATGGGTCAAAATTTGTAGCATTTGTAGTAATCAATATGCACTTTTTTTTTTTTTTTTTTTTTTTTTTGCTCAAATGCAGGCCACTCCTGAGGAAAGAATTCTGTTTCTTTTTTAAACATTTTTTGGCTGAGACTTACTGCATATTTCCATTCCCCTTGCAGAGGCACGGCAATAGCTGGAATTGTTTTCGGCATCGTATTCATCATGGGAGTGATTGCTGGGATTGCCATCTGCATCTGCATGTGCATGAAGAACAACCGTGGCACCCGAGTGGGGGTCATCCGAACAACGCACATCAACACCATCAGCACCTACCCGGGTAAGGAGGCCGGGTGCCACTGGGGCCTGAGCTCCTGGTACAGGTGTAGCTGTTGGTAATCCTGGCTTCACAGTGAAAGCTCTTCCTGATCTGCAGGGAGCAGCATGGCTCCCTCCTGGAGAATCGCAAGACAGCTCAGTGTGCGCAGGGTTTGTTAGGGCAGTGGGCTAATGAAGTCTGGCCAGATGTCACATCAGCACAGCTGTATGGCAGCAGCACGCTCAAGCCCTGCTCAGAGCAGCACTGTGTTGTGCTGGACGGGCTTTCTCCACATGCCAGAGGCTCTCTGATGAGAAATTGATTGGTTTTCTTCCTTGTTCTGAACCAGTGGGAACTTGGAGCAAGCAGCAGAGATGTCTGTTGTGCTTGGTGAAAGATAGCAGGGGTTTGACAGTGCATGTCAGCTCTAGCTAAGTACCAGATATGCTCAGCACAGACAAGTTAGTGGATTACACAATTTTGATATAGTATTTTTTCACATGCAGAGCAGCACCAGAGGAGGCACAGAGCCAGGCTCTGAAGCACCCCAAAAGACAGTAGGGGCCCCTTATATGCGTGTTCCAATGTAGCTGTGCCTTTGGTGAGCAGGAGCTGGTACATCTAGCAGTTTCTGAGGTAGCTCTACGCAGAGCTGCTCTCTGCACAATACCTATTAGCTCCCTGATAGAGAGGAATTGGGTGCAGGAGCACCGAATGCGGTTCTCCATTAGGCTACGAGGGTCATTTTTCTGGGACCCCCACCACGTGAATATGGCTACGTTGCTGAAAAGCACAGCTGATGCTGGGAACAGCTTCGGTGTTTATGCTGCACAGCTATGTCTCTGCTTTGGTGACATGATTAATTACAAATCCAGGAGCAACTGCCTAGGGATAACTGAGAGTTCACTGTAATAAAAGGCAATGGTTTTTCACAGATGAAGTCCCCTCCTCCCACTCCTAGAGTTCCCTTGCTTTTATATTCCCTTCAGTTGCAAAGGTTACTGCAAACCCCAGGTGCATTAAGTATACTTAAAGGCAAGCTATGCAATATTTAGTATGTCTTCCTTCATCACATCCACTGTTCTTAGTGTCTGTTCTCTCCCTCATCCTCTTACTTTTCCTTTAAACTAAAACCAGCTGTAATCATCCTTATCATGGCAACATTGTTTTGCATAGAGAGATGAGTAATGAAATAAAACCGCAATATTCCCTACCATGATTTGCTGAAGAGCCACTTTAGAATCTAGCAGTCACCACAAGCTGTAAAAATGACAGCAAAATGAAGGCTCTGGGGCTGTAGCCTTTTCCTCCCCAAGTCTGCTCTGGCTATGACTCAGTCCCATCTCTCCACCTCCAGGCAGTTTGTCTTTGCATTCCCCCTCTTCCTCCGAGCAGTTCTTCATCTCAGCAGCAGCTCTTTTTGGAGGATGGGCCGAGCTCCAAAATGATATCTGTTTTCCCCATTGTCATGAACACTTCTATAGTAATGAGTAAACTGGATTTTCTGTAAGGTTTGTGTCCAATGTTTCCCCCTTCCATTGCCAGAACAGCAAGTGAGGAAACACTTTTCCTTTGGCCTCAGCCACAGTGGCAGACAGAGCAGGGAGTGCTTTTCCTGCCACACTGGGCCTTGAGTCTCTTCTCCCCAATGCAAACATCCTAGATTTCTGGTTTTTTTTCTGTTAAAGTGATATTTTCATTCCAGTCTGCTGGGAATGAAAGGCCTCCATGGTGACATGAACTGAGAAAGAGCAGACTCAAGCTTAAAATTCATACGCTACTGTAATGGGGTTTTTATATGGGGCCTTCAGTTCCTACCACACTGTAATTCTGCAGCACTTACTGTCTTTTTGATCACTGAATTAATCCTCCTCTGTGGTTAGTAAAAGTAATTGAAGAAAAGGTTTTCAGCTATTTCCAAGTATTTTTGTGGATTTTTTTTCCTGAATGACTGATCTGGTTTACAAACACAGGGCTCTCCTCAGAAGAGAGAGAACAAAATGAAAGCTCTGTTATTCCTCAGCTTGAGACCTGGGAGCATCCTAGAAAGATGTCCAGATTTGCCTCAGAAGCTGTGATGCTGCTGTGCTGCGAGAGCTTTCTGCTCTGTTTGACGTGGCATGTCACACATCTTCTGGGGATCCAAAGGGTGTTTCAGAGATCAGCGAAGGCCCTGCCTACATAATCATTTTTAGGCAACATGAATCTATGTTGCTGATGAAGAGGATGAGAGGGAAGAGATATGATGGAAACCCAACCTTTCTCCTCTGAAAAACAGTAGTTCTCTTCTGCATCATCCTGGTATCATTTGCCATATGGTCACTCAGACACTGTTAATAGCACAAGTCTGTGGTCACAAGGATAAGCAGTGAAAAAGGGCAATGAGCAAGGACTTGCACTGACATAAAGTGAATGTATAGTGACAGTCTGAAGAAAGTAAATATGTTGTCAGTACACTTCACATCTGTTCTTTAAGTCTGAATGTCATCTAGAAAATGCATGCATACGAAAAATACTATTTTTTAACTAATTCTTCCTTCTCCCGTTTTAGTGACTCCACCACCATACAGTTATGAACATGAAATGGAGTACCCAGTTGATCTACCTCCACCTTATACTCCAACTCCACAGACTTCGATACAGTATCCCCCACCCCCTCCTTACCCTGGTTATTCTGGGAAATAATGACATGGCTTCACCCCGATGTTAACTGCCTGTTGAAACAGCCAGCACCATTGGAACAAATATTTTTGGCTCAGGGACAAGTAGGATGGTTCTGCATCAATATATCTGGTCAAGCGTCAAAATAACCGAGGTTTCCTGTGGCTCAGGACAAAGAAAAATACTGTCCATTCTGGACCATCACAATTCATGGTTAAACAATGTGTGACAAAAGAAATAGTTCCGATAAGTCAGTGCCTGATGAGCAGCACTTAGCATCAGTGCTTAGCCTTAGCTGCAACCCCTTAGAGCAAATGGGTATTGGAGTCTTCCTGTTCAAGAGCATGCACATGGTTCAGATGGTTCAACAAGGTCTATTTCAAATTGCACAGGAGACAGCTGCTGTGACTTATTCTGCAGGAAAATTCCAGCTGTGGTCTTCAAACACATTACACCTTTCTGTGAATCAAGGGGAATAAGAAAGAGCAAGGAAAACTGAAGCTTCAGTTTCTACTTTGGGATGATTATACATGATGATCAGCTATGTGTATTGATCTGATAAGCACTGCTGGAGTTATTCAGCAACCAAAAACTGATGGATGTTATTTTTGGCCAAATGCAGGTTGTTTTAAGTGCCTACTTTTTAAGAAAGTTGAGACTAGTTTATGGCCTAAAATGTAAACATAAAGAGCATTTTTACATGTGAATTACACTAATTTATAGCTGATGAACGTTTAGCTGGACTTAAATCCTCTGCACATTGGACAAGGCTACAGTGCCTTTTTAAAACCAAATTATATGTTGATTTTTAAAAAAGAATATTAATCCAGGAATTTTTAAAAAGTGGGAGAAGAAAAATCAATTATTAAAGCATCATAGATTTGTCTTTCAATTGGGTTGCATGAAGATGTTAAAAAAAAAAAACAGTCATACTGTTTTCCAGTAAATAATGGTATCCACTCTAACCAAAGATATAAGAAGACTGACTGTGAACATCAGATTATTTTCAAATACTGTCTTGGGCATTCTAAAACTTTAATTCACCAAACAATATTTTTTGCATTTGTCATGCATGTTGTTCAAAATTATTTAATCTCTACTACAAAAAGTTCAAACCTTCATGGCTTAAGGTATTCCGTGTGCTTATTGGGCTAACTGTTATTGAGCAGCAGCTATTTCACAATAGAGTATCCAGTTACCGAAAGCATCATCCTTCACTGATAAGACTTGCATTGTGTTCAGTTCTATGCGCAAACCACAAAGGCAGTGGTTCTTTTCAAGATATTTAGAACTCTCTTAGTTTGAGTTGGGTGGCCTTATAACTCTGAGCAATAAAGCTATTCAGTAGCTTTCTTGCATCCAAGACCTAAGTGACTATTCTTGCTCAGATTTTGTAATTGTATTTATTTGTACTTTCCACACTGACTAACCTTACCCTCTTGAAGATCACACTAGAAACTAGAATTGCTCAGGAAACCCGATCTGTGTCACAGATTTTGGTTGCTGGGGGTTTCTTGGAGCTTTCTCCAGGGAAGGACAGCTCTCATTTCTGTTTTGCTGCTCAGAGGTAACAAATCCTGAACTAGGTTATCTTCACAATTGCTTCTGCTCTGGACTTTGTCCTGTGACATCTCTGCTGCTAACGTGACCTCTCCTACAATACAGATGTTCCTCAGTTGAAATCCTCCTGTGCACTGGGTTTTGGCACTCCCTACTCAGAACCATCTGTTGGGGTGTTGAGTGTGCCTTCCAACCTTCTCATCTGGGCTATTGGTCTGTGTGAAGAAGAAACATTTTCTGCAGGAAATCCTGTTTCTACCACATCGTTCTACGCTACTACCTCAGCACCAGATGGTCTTTCTGTGCCAAAAAGTTACCTGTAGATAACAAGTACTATCATTTCCCCCATATGTGTATTTCATTTCTTTGAACTGAGCATGCAGACACACCAATCAAAGAGTAGTTTGTATGTGAGGAATCCAGTCTCCTAAAAAATACAGAGAAAGAAAATCATCATAAATCTCCCTTTAAAGGAAGAATTTCTCCAGCTGTGACCTTTGTCAGGACAATTGACAAAGCAGATTTCTTGAATAAAAAGGTGTTTCTGGAAAACAACTAAAAGTCTTTGGTCGCAGAGTCCTCTGTTTTTCAGCTTTGAGGTTGTACGTTGCCTCTGATGATACTGCATAAAGGTCAAGGTGACCTATCTTTACATCACTTATTCCAGGGGAAAATTATGGAAATAACAGTTTGAGAATTTCATAGTGAATGAGAGCTATTTGTTTGATATGAAAGCTCTAGTGAGGATGTTGATTTTAGTTTGCCAATATGTGCTGTATATATTTTGGGCTATACCAAACAATGATCTTACTTCTCAGTGGACATCGCATCTTGTCCTTGCTAAGAGCATAAAACATACAGATGGCATCCTTAAAGCAAATTAGGTAAATTTAATGCCTCCTACAATAGCCTCTTTTGAAAAACAAATGGTGACTGCATTGAAAATAAGTAAGTAAACTGAGAGTTTGAAAGACTCATGGAAGTGAAGGAAGAGAACTTAACCTGCATAAACAAATGGGAGCACTTGCTAATACTGAATTTGAATTCTGTTGAAAAAGTCGAAATGTTGTTATACCTTGGGTGTTACATTCTTTGTGTGGAAACATGTAATTTATTCAACACTTCCGTATTCAAGGTGCCTGCAGTTCGGATATTCTTGGCCAGTAGTCATTTATTCTGTTTCACATGAACAGCTTGCAGGTGAGTGGGTTCATACAAAGCATTTTTACCCAGTCATATAGATTTATTTCAGTCTCATGCCCTACATCAGATTGTGAAATAAGAAAAAATGCAAAAAATATAAACTTTGGCTGAAAGAGAACAAATGATCTTTTGCTTTTCTTCCTTGGCAGTGGACAGTGTCACTAATTTGGTCAGTGAATATAGCAGTGCCTTGGGCAATTCATATACTTAGACTGCGTGCTACTGATTTGCTTGCGGTCTCAGGTTGCTCTGCCTTTGGCTCATAGTTTCTAGGCTGAATTGGGAAGACAGAGAGGGAAGGTTACTGTGGCTGGGGCACAGGACTTGGTCCCATGAATCTTCTGGGTGTCATAGCTTAGCACATGAGGTGATTGCCTGGTTGCATGATTGTTGTTATGGACTGGAAGCAGCAGGAATTGCAAGTGCTTGCAAGAGCACATGTGCTTGCATATGTTCTGATGCCATTCCTCTCTTGCAGGAAGAAAATTCTGTGTAGCATCTTATTTAATCCTGTTTCGTGGATATTTCAAGCCATGATTCATTTCACAAACTTAATTTTAATCTGGCATTTCTTTAAGTTTTTCTCCCCCAGAATAAGCTACTTCCAAGCCAGTCTGACAGTCTGTTGTTTCTAGGGTACATACCAAGTAGCAGGATAAATGTATTTAAGATCTAATGACCCATTTGGGAGACTTTACAAATTAGGTAATAATCTGTTGGAGGAGTGACAAGGCCAAGGCAAAGCCCAGGGAAGTTAATGTGCTAGGCTGCCATTACCCAAATGACACACTCCAGTGAAAGGATTGTTAATGCAATTGTAAGCCTTTTTTAATTAATGAAAAATGTAAGGATTTATGTTTTCTAATATAACTTTGCTAACTTTGAAAGACATAGTTTCACTGATGTGCAAGACCAGATCTTCAATAGTGCCACAATGGAAAGATTAGATTGCTCCACTTGAATCAATATTAGCAGTGTTTTTGGTACTGTAAAAATACATTCTTCAATTCTTCATTCAATTCTTCATTCTTCAAGGCCAGTGTTCTCAAGACCCTTTGTCAGTGTAATAGGATAGTTCACAAAGTACTGGCAGCTATCTATTATAACAGTTAATGTTCTGTGTTTCTGCATTCGTTATCATCCTGGAAGCTCTCCAGATGCTTTAGTAACTAGAAAAATAATTATTTTAATCACCTGGGAATAAAAAACAACAGGTATTTCACAGCGCACAGAACACCTTATGGTAGAGTTGAGGTAAACAGTTTAAAGATAGTGAATATATTTCTTCGGTTTCACTAAAATGACAGTGCTTGGAAAATACAACTTGAGAAAATAATGACCAAGACCTTTTGTCAAGTGGTCCCTATTGTTACTTTCTGATGGGAACACCCAGCCTACTGGCTATTCGTATACTGCAGCAGCCTCTGAGGTCCAAAAAGCCATGCTCCAGTCCAAGTGTGAATTATCATGTGTCCACTGTAAAAACACCTCTCCCACTCCACCATGACTTTGATGTGTAGTCAGACTAGATGAACAAATGAAAGACTAAGGAAAGGAGCAGTGATGGTCCCTTATTTTACAAAAAGGAAGCAGGACAGGAAAAACAAAATGATCAAGACATTTTAACTTTGTGTGACCAGTAGAGGACGGATCATTATTCCTGTGGACAGCCACTGTCACTGAGAGGTATATGAAAGAATTAAGCTAAAGAGCTGACATGCAACCAGGAGGAAAGCCCAAAGGTCCCAGGAAGCTCAGACTCAGGGATAATGTAACTCAAGGGGCTGGAGTTGTTACCTAGAGCAATTGTGTTGGTCTCTGTGGTTTGTTGTGAAGTTGGTCAATATTTGCACACCACTGGAAAGGAAAAATGTTTATTTTTGTTACACTATGTGTGATCAGTATTTTGCATCCTTAGTGGAGCTCTTTCTTAGGAAAGAGCAGCTTTTGGTTGCTATTTCTATCACAACAATGACTAAGAATGAACTGAAGTCAACTAAAGCAAAAGGAAGGGCAAAGGCTGAGGTGCTTCTGAACAAAGTGCTTTTTGCTAGCCTGGGACATGGAACTAGTTCCTAAGGGAGGCAAGCTGACCTGCCACCTGCGCAGACAGCTGGTGTGAAGCAGCTCACACCCAAAGGAGTGAGTCTGAATCAGAAGCTGAGTAATGCCTCAGTCTTTACCTGCTCACTTGCAGGAAATGTCTCAGTGGATGAGGGCTCAAGGCAGTGTTTGATTCTTGCATAAATGCTAGATAGGCCATTCTAGCCCATAAGCTTCACCACAGATCTAAAATATGTTCATTTTCAGGAACATGGACAAAGCCATTTTTTCGTGGCTAGGAAACAGTCCCCTGTTTTTCCCGGGGAAGCTGGCAGCCCATGGTTTGCACAGGTACATTCTTTGATGGGTAAAGAAATGGCTGAATGGCCAGGCCCAGATAGTGGTGATGAATGGAGTTATATCCAGCTGGTGATCAGTCAGGAGTGATGTTCTCCAAGGGTCAGTACTGGGACCTGTCCTGTTCAATATCTTTATTGATAACCTGGATGAGGATATTGAGTGCAACCTCAGTAAGTTTGCAGATGACACCAAGTTGGGAGGAAGTGTCAATCTGCCTGAGAATAGGAAGGCACTTCAGAGGGGTCTGGACAGGCTGAATAGCTGGGCTGAGGCCAGTAGGATGAAGTTCAACAAGACCAAGTGCCAGGTCCTATACTTTGGCTACAGCAACCCCAGGCAATGCTATAGGCTCAGGGCAGAGTGGTTGGAAGGCTGTGTAGAAGAAATGAACCTGGGGATGCTGGTCAACACTCAGCTAAACATGAGCCAGCAGTGTTCACAGGTAGTCAAGAAGGCCAATGGCTTCCTGGTTTGTATCAGAAATAGTGCGGACAGCAGGAGCAGGGAAGTGATTGTCCCCCTGTCCTCAGTTCTGGTGAGGCCGCGCCTTGAGTACTGCATTCAGTTTTGGGCCCCTCACTACAAGAAAGACTTTGAGACCCTGGAACTTGTCCAGAGAAGGACAGCAAAGCTGGTGAGGGGTCTGGAGCACAAGTCTTAGGTGGAATGGCTAAGGGAACTGGAGTTGTTCAGTATGGAGAAGAGGAGCCTCAAGGGAGAACTTACTGCTCTCTACAACTACTTTAAAGGAGGTTGTGGTGAGGTGGGGTCAGCCTCTTCTTCCTTGTAACTAGCAGTAGGACTAGAGGGAATGGCTTCAAATTGTGCCAGGGAAGGTTCAGGTTGGATATTAGGAAAAATTTCTTCTCCAAGAGAGTGGTAAGGCACTGGAAAAGGCTGCCCAGAGTGGTGGTTGTCACCATCCCTGGAGGTATTCAATAAATGCTTAGATGTTGAACTGAGGGACATGGTTTAGTGGGGAAATACTGTTGGTGGGTGGATGGTTGGACTGGATGACCTTGGAGGTGATTTCCAACCTTGGTGATTCTATGATTCTATGATTCTAAATTTCTCTCAGTAAATGTCATATTACGTTGACAGAAAGTCCTGTTACAGAGGTCAATCTGGACACCAGCATTGCCTTTCACCAGTTTATCCGTATTTCCCCATCTTTTTCTCTTACAGCATTTTTACCAGTGACTCACCCCGTTGTCCTCATTTCACACACTCCCTCAAGATCCCCCTGGGCTGTGTCCTTATTTTCCTGCTGCTTGCCAAAGAGCCTTTCTGAGGAGCGCTGATCATAGGAAGATGTTTGCAGGCAGCCCCTTCACCTGCCCCCACTGCATTACCACTTTTCAGGAGCTGTGTGGGAGGATCAGGCTCTGCAGGAGTTATCTGTACTCAGGTTTAAGCATCACCTCCTCCACAGGGGAGGAACATCAGCTGTTCGCCAGCTATCCTGAGATCACCCTCAGCCCAAGCTGTAGCAATCAACCTCCCCTCTCTGGGTTTTTCCCAAATCCAAATATGAACAGCGAATTTAGAGAGAGTAAATGGAAATGGAAAACGAAGTCATGCCTACATCTGCCCCCGGGTTTATCTCGGCTCTGAGAGATGCATTTTGCTCTGTGTATTTCCAGCTATCCAGTTGACAAGATGTTCCGTATTTCTGAAGGGGGATGTAGTCCCTTCCCTGTAGAGCTGCCTTTCACCAAAGAGGAGGGTATACTTCAGCAATCCACACAGCTCTGAAACGCAAGCATTACCTGGGGCTCTGCTGTGATTTCGGCATCTCTGGCTCTCTGTTTTGCATCTGGATTTCTATGAACAACTACACTATCAGGAAGTTTTTGTTGCTGTAGCTGTTGAAATATAATACACTTGTGGGCTTAATTTTTAGATATGTAACGTCCCTGGGTTGTATACAGGTGGTAACTTGGTGGCTGTGCTGTGCTTAATTACACAAAATGTTAACCTATGGCTGGGAATCCAGTCAAGCTCCATAACGGGACTCAAAAATTTAATGTATATTTCATTATTCTCTGAAATTTGAATAATAGCAACTACAGATTATATGGATTGTACAACAGGATATGCAGAGCATATGCATGGAATAAATGTGTATACTTGTGACTGGCTTTGTTTAAGAGAGACTGGTAGCAGTGAGCCGCTTTTTTATGATAATGAGCTTGGGATGGTTAACTACCTGCCAAGGCATGAAGGCATATCATGGTACCTGCTGTTTATTGGCAGCTAAGAGACAAGGTTGCTTCTGTAGTTGCTACCTCATGTACCAAGAATTTATGAAATCATCCGAGGCTGCCCTTGTCAATTATCATCATCATTAGTTCTGTGTTTAAAAAAACAAGGCAAGGTTCTTGTGGGCATTCATCAAAGAAGTGCTGTGGTTCTGCAGTCTCCACTAATGTGCCTCAGCCATGATCTAATCAGGTAAATTATTGAGATAGATATAGGAATGAAAATAGATGCAGATGAACTGCTTTACTATTCCTCATTTGGTGGTACTCTTCATCTGGGGTGAATGGTGGGAGATCAAGGATCTGATTGAGGATTAGAAAATCAACAGATACATTTGTGCATCAAGCGATGAATTGGTAGATAAATCATCCCAGCTGAGTGATAAATTTTGGGTTCCTTACTAACAAATTGTGAACATGTGTTTAAGATAGCTACCACTGTCCTAGTTAAGCTATTGCTGTATATCTGTCTTCATAAGCTACAAGAGAATATGGAGGGGCATTAATGGTCCCCATCACGTATGAGAGACTGGTAGAGTAAAATAAAGTTAGCACCTGCTGTCACCATGCCATTATAATCAAAACAGAGCAGTTCAGTGAGTCCTTGGGGGTGTGCTGGTTTCCCAGTGATGGGCAGCTCAGCTCCATCGTACTGCTTTCTCACCCCATTCATCAAAAGGACAGGGAGAAAATGTAATGAAAAAAGGCTCATGGATTGAGATAAGGACTCTGCTCTCCCAGAGCACACCCAGCATCGCTTGTGGCTCAGCCCCAGAAGTGGTGGGTCCCTGTTGGATCAGCTAGAGCTGCTCTGCTCTGACACGGGGCAGTGCTGGGCTCTGCTCGTGGAGGCCCACCCCGCTACCAAAACCTTGCAAGGTAAGCCCAGTGCAGGAGGGCTCACTTACCCTAACTGTGAGTCCTCATTCACTAGCATACAAGTAGCTGCTCCCAGGTTCAGCAGCGGTTGGTGAGCGGCACATGAGTGCCACACAGGGTGGCAAAAGGAATGGGGCAAAAACCGATAGTTATTTTCATTGAAAAATCTTACAATCTGTGTTTACTTTTGGTGCTTATTGGCTGTTTATAATTTTTGGTCAGCTTTAGTGAGTGAAATTGAGGATGAGCTGTGACTAGTGATGTGGTGCAGAGAGGGGATGCTTTACGTCTCAAGGATCAAAGTGCTGTGGAAAGGTAGGATTGACTTGATAAACAGTAACCCTGGGAAAAGCCACGGCACAAACACATAGGCTTACTGATGCTTGTCTCTGAAGCCAAAAGGGAGCATCCTAACCTTCCTATCCCTTACACAAGTCATATTCATTTTAAAAAGATCGGGAGCCCAACATAGTTCCTTTCTCCAAGTGAGTGCAAAGAACTTCCTTTCCAAGCCCGATCTACTCACTGGTAAGCTTAGACAGTGACTTTTATGATCCCAATAAGGATAATAAGTGGAATTTTTTCAGATCTTAGATCTTGGCTTGTGGAAAGTGAGGCAAAACAAAGCATCCCACTAGCTGGAGCTCAAGATTCACTGAAGTTTTAAAGTACTTTTCCATCAGTGTGTGACAGACTTATTTAGATCCTGATAGACAAGGCATCTGATCAGAGTTTTCATAAATGAAATAGGACAACAGTCATCCATTCTGTCTGCAACAGGAGAATAATTCTGCCAGTCTAGACAAAGTGTCTGGCTTCCCTGTACCCTGTTCACCATGACCCTCACATAGAGCTTGCATGCATGATGAAGATGGGTTAAGCAAAGTGGGATCTATGTCCAGAAATATATTTATTCATTTTATATCAATTTGATGAGCTGGTGTTTTTGACCCTTGCAGTGCAAAAGGGAAGTTAAGTAAGTCTTTGCCATAGAATCATAGAATCATAGAATGGCCTGGGTTGAAAAGGACCGCAATGATCATTTAGTTTTGACCCCCCTGTTATGTGCAGGGTCGCCAACCACTAGACCAGGCTGCCCAGAGACACATCCAGCCTGGCCTTGAATGCCTCCAGGGATGGGGCATCCACAACCTCTTTGGGCAGCCTGTTCCAGTGTGTCACCACCCTCTGTGTGGAAAACTTCCTCCTCATATCTAACCTAAACCTCCCCTGTCTCAGTTTAAAACCATTCCCCCTTGTCCTATCACTATCCACCCTCGTAAACAGCCGTTCCCTCTCCTGTTTATATGCTCCCTTCAAATACTGGAAGGCTGCAATGAGGTCTCCCTGGAGCCTTCTCTTCTCCAAGCTGAACAATCCCAGTTCCCTCAACCTTTCCTCATAGGAGAGGTGCTCCAGCCCTCTGATCATCTTTGTGGCCCTCCTCTGGACCCGCTCCAAGAGCTCCACATCTTTCCTGTACTGGGGGCCCCAGGCCTGGACACAGTACTCCAGATGGGGAGTACTCAGCTCACAAGAGCTGAGTAGAGGGGGACAATCAAGTAGAGGGAGGCAATCAAGTAGAAGTAGAGTTGACCTCTGGCAGTGGCTCTGCCTGTCCTTGCCCTCCTGCATAGTCTAGCAACAGCACAGAGAGGGGGAGGAAATGCTGTTCTGAGCATCCCCAGAGAGTGATGTTCTGCGTGCAGTCATGGGAACTGTTAGACTATTACATGACAGCTCTGCAATTTCTAGACTGTGAACTTTCGAGATGTAGTATAGTTTCTTTGTATAAGGCTTCTTATACTTGTGTGCCTACAAGAGAGGTGAGAAAATTTTGTTCCAATTTCCAGCTTCTGAAGTAAAGTTCTACTTCCTGCCCAAATGACATAGTGCTGTGATAGGCCAGTTCTGGTGGATCTAAAGGCAAACAAAATGATAAATTTTCCCTGAATTCCACCTGAAGATTTCCTCACTTCAGGTAGTTAGCTTCATCTGAACACGTCCTCACTTGAAGGTAATTAGTTCCAGTGGACCCTGGATACAAGAGCTGGAAAACAACATCCAAATGTTTCTGTTAAGGAAAATTTCTCATGCTGGGCAATGGGAGTGATTTTGGTGCTGCTTCTTTAAAAGATGCTTAATGCAGTCTATGATTTAGAAAGATTTCAGTCATCCTGCTTATGAAAAGGGGGTTGAACAACAGGAGGTAAGGGAAGTTTTTGAGTACAGATAAATCTGTGTGTTCTTCATATCTTGGAGGTCAGTGTTTAAAAGTAAGGAGCTGTAGATAAAGATCTTCAGCAATTTTCAGTCTTCTCTAGCCTTCTTGTGTGTATTTCCCAAGTGGCTGTCAAGTGTTATTTCTTCCTGGTGTTGTCAACTTCTATTGCCTGGTACATGATATATATTTTAATTGACAGCCAGTAGCAGGCATTCCAATCGTAGTCAAAATGGTATTTTATAGCTGGTGTGGATGGTAGTCGTTACTTGAGGATGTGTCAGTTACTTATAGGAAGTATGAATTATCAATACTGAACGTAACTCTTTTTCACAATCCCTACTTCCTAGAGACAATGTAATCACAAAATAGCTTTTCTTCTATTCTTTTCTGTATGTATGATTTCCTATTCTCTGTGTAATTCAGGAAAAAACTATTCAGCATCTTGTTAGGGTCTGAGTGAAAACTTGAACTTAGGAATGTAATAGAGCATAACAAAATACTCAGTGTTGCCCATGGAAGTATTAAATGAAAGGTTGTCAGCTAAAATGTGTTGCTAGTATCGTTCTCTGAAATGTGCCAGCCAGACTTCATGTTAAGTCTGCATGGTGACAGGGAAGTGTGATTTTCCACGTGCTGTAACACAGCTGGGAGGGCAGTAGGGAGGATATGAGAAGCAGATCAGCCATTGGGGGCACATACAGAGGCTCTGGAGGGGCTGTACTATGGTCCAGGATCACTTCTGTGAGTTTCTTGCTCTCACACCTCTGTTGCTGTCAAGAAAGACATGGAACTCTTGGAGCAGGTCCAGAGGTAGGCCACTAAGTTGATCAGAGGGCTGGAGCACCTCTCCTATGAGGAAAGGTTGAGGGAACTGGGATTGTTCAGCTTGGAGAAGAGAAGGCTCCGGGGAGACCTCATTGCAGCCTTCCAGTATTTGAAGGGAGCCTATAAACAGGAGGGGAAACGGCTGTTTACGAGGGTGGATAGTGATAGGACAATGGGGAATGGTTTTAAACTGAGACAGGGGAGGTTTAGGTTAGGTAGTAGGAGGAAGTTTTTCACACAGAGGGTGGTGACACGCTGGAACAGGTTGCCCAAGGAGGTTGTGGATGCCCCATCCCTGGCGGCATTCAAGGCCAGGCTGGATGCGGCTCTGGGCAGCCTGGTCTAGTGGTTGGCGACCCTGCATATAGCAGGGGAGTTGAAACTAGATGATCATTGTGGTCCTTTTCAACCCAGGCCATTCTGTGATTCTATGATTCATGTCATTACTGGTAAATTTGTGTTTGGCATGTTGAGTTGAATGATATCTGTATCTTGCCGAAAGTAGACGTGAAAACAAAAGTCATGTTACTTACAGAAACATTTTGGTCTGAGCATCCACTCGCATTGAAGATGAAGCTCCTGTGGAGTGCTTGGCTTTGCTGGTGATTAACACGTTTTCTGTTACCTGTGTGGTATTTCTGAGAGTGGCAAAAACTCATCATTGGCTCTGCTCACTGATCTTTATTTTTTTTTCCTGCAATACAGAGAATTAACTGCATAGACTATTGCTGAGACCGTACCACTAATGTTATTTTTTGTGATGACTGTAAACTACCAAACCTGCCTTAAGACCGTTAGTGGAAGTGTTATAACCCTTATGCATTTTCCAGGACCTGTTCTGGGTTTGTAGCCCGTTTGCACTAAGACTGCCTTGTCTTCTAATTTTCCTACTTTTTTATATAAAAATCTTCTTTATCCATCCAGAGGGCTTTTTGGGGGCGGGTTCTGAGGACTTTCCAAGTTTTGCTGTGGACACACAATAGACCTATTGGTGCCACTGTACAAGAGCTGTTTATTCCTGGACAGAAAGGCTGCATCTGCTAGGAAGAGGCCATCATCTGCTGTGTGACTGACCATGCCCCACTGTAGGCTTGGTGGGCCTAGAAAGAGGCAGATAGACAGGTCTTCAGATCAAATGCTGCCAATCACCTGTTCGCTGTAGTAAATAAAGCTTATCTTTGAAATAGACTTAAAGCATCTTCACAGAACTTTCTAGAAAATTCATACGTGTTGTGCATGCATTCATACTTCTGTCCAGGAAATCTTCAGACTGAAAGGGTACAGGGGAAAAAAAAAAGGAATAAATTTAAAAAAAAGTGTTTAACCACAGACTAAGCTAATAACTAGTCATAGTTATCTTGTTGTAAAATAAAGAGGGAATAAAAGTCAGGGTTGGGTGATTGTTTGTTTTAATATTGACAGTAACTTTCCTTTCCTCAACCCCGCTATGCAGACAACAGGAGTCCAGATCCCTAAAATTTTTAAGTGAGATAATTGCCAGGTATTAGCTGTCTCACAGCTTTACAAAAAAAAAAAAAAAAAAAAAAAAAAAGTAGGCAAATACCTATATTTCATGTAGGGAAGATACAGTCTTAAAAATGTCAGCTGAGCTCGAGAAAGTAAGTGCTCTCTTCCCATTTAAAGCTGAGTCGAAGCTGTAAGTTCAACTTCTTTGCACCCAATTGGATGGATCCCAATGGTTGCTCAGCAGCAACAAGGGCACCATGCTGCCTTAGTCTCCATGACAGCCCTATCAGTGTCCCCATTTGCTGGGGGCTCTAGGCTGGGGTCCTGGGGTTGGTCCACAGTGCTGTCATGCAGCCATGGGATACATTGAGTACCCCACAAGCCCCTCTTTTTGACTGCCTCAGTCCTTAGTGGCTGGCACCTCATTCCCTGCTGAGAAATGACAGGTCCTTCATGAAACACTGCCGGAAATGAGAGTTTAATGAGACTGAAGTCAACAGGTAGTTTGGCTAGTTACCTTTTTATGTTCATTGTTGAATTTCACACATCAGTGCCCTCTCCTTTTTTCCTCTGAAGGCTGCCTCGGAGAGAAAGCATGAGCAAGTATGTAGTAGTCCCTTAACCCAACTCTTCTGATTTGAGTCTTCCCAGTAAGGTGAGCAGCACTGAGCCCTTTGTTTCTCTTCTGTGAGTGAATAATGCCCTGACTGGTGAAATCCCAACACAACGTGGCTGGACTATCCACAGATAGGATCAATCCTTCATTGTGTCACTTCAAAGCACGTGGAAGAAAGTAATAGAAAAACTTACAGGTGGACATATTTTACCATGAAACCCGGGTGCATTTGCTGTCACCACGTAGTCTGCTCATGGGTGCCCAAGCCCCAGGTTTGGCAGTCCACAGAAATGATGACAGCCAACGTGTTTGCTATGGCAAAGTGCCCTGCACTCAGTGGAGCAGAGTGTCCTGACCTGTTATTTAGGGCTAACTGGAGTCCAGCATTCAGTTCAGTATGTCATCAAGTATTTCCTTCATCTGAGCTGAAATAATCCCATTTTAATGGCTTCTTTAATAAATTCATTTTGTTTTTTCTCCACTTCTCAACATATGTTTAGGATTTTTGAGGACACAGTTACATGGGCATAAGGATGCCTCATTTGGCTACTTCACACTGTTCTTCCTGGGTGGGAGTAGCTATACTGGAATTAAACACCTCATACTGTAGTTATATCATATGAAAGTTGTACTTCTTCAAATATACTGTGCACCATTTAGTTTTAAATGCTGCCTCTGAAAAATAATAGAACTGTACATCTTTTTAAAAATACTCTTCAAGGCAGAGCTCTTGCCCTTTTTTGGAAGCTTTCATACACAAAAAAGACTATAAGCTAGCACAGAAGCCATCTCATTGCCTTGCAGGTTGTTTGGCCCTTCTAATGAAAAAGAAGTGAAGAAATGGCTGGTAACTATCAGAACTATCAGAGTTTCAGAAATAAATCACAATATTTGTCATCACTATTTTCTTTCCTATTCCTTTCCATTTCCCTTTCTCTTTTGCCTTTCCTTTTCTTTGTGTAAGATCCTCATTTCCAGAGAGTGCTATGAGAGGAGTTTGTTGAGGGACAGAGGTGCTTGGGAACAAAGTGGGTGGAGGAATAGACAGATTTTCTCCATTTGTTTGGATGGGTGCTTTCTTTTTTTGGGTTTCAGATTTTTCAGATTTTCTTCTTCCAAAAGACAGATCAGCCTCCAGCGGACTTGAGTTGATACAGACCAGATGAGCTCTTGCCTCCAGAGACAAGGCAGGGCACCTCTATAAGGATGATGTGAGCCGGTCTCTTCCTTAGAAAGGACTTAAACATCAATGTTAAAAATATCCCCAAAATGTTCTTTTACTCATTTTTCGAAGACTGATTAAATCCTCATTAAGTGGCATATACTAAAGGGCAAAACGTTATGTCATTATCTCTAGGCAGTAGATGTTTCTCTGTTACATGAAACTCCATGGAATACCTAGAGTAAATAACAGTTCTTCACAGAAAAACTGTCACAAATCTGCATAAACAAGTCTTGCCACTTGGAAGGAGTGCCTTCTTAGAAGGCAGAGAACAGCACAGTGTACAGCATAGTCAGCCCACCAGCTCTGAATAGATACACAGTACTTGCATTTTATTCATCTTTCTAAGGGGGACAGTTAAATCCATGCCTTTAAAAAAGTACCTCCAAAGTTTAGAGCTTGAAGAGCTTCTCTGCAGTGTGGCCTCACTCTTTTCATCAAATAACAATGATGTAGGTCAGGGTCGCTACACAGCTAAGAAAAAGAGGAACAAATATTCTCATGAGCACCGCGTAGGCACGCAGTGGTGTAACCTCACTGCATTTTAAGGAAAATGTTAGCATTTCAGAACTTGTTTTGTTTTAATATGAGTTCCCCACAGGGTATCTTGGACGTACACTTTGAACAACAGGCTTTCTTGACTCGGTACACATAGGCAAGATTTCTTGGCATCCAGGGTATACTGGCAGCTTGATGCTTATCCCCCCAACCCTGCTGTACAGCAGCTCTGGGACAAGCCTTTCTCCACCCTGCTGAGTTCACATTACCTCTGGGGCCACCAACCTGCTTTGCTCGGCCTGCTGCTGTTGGTCGCCCACCCATTTCCTGTGTAGCACCTCATGCTCCAAGAGCATCCTGTGGTGGGGTACGCCATCCCTCCTACCTTCCACCCCCTGGTGCTGGGCCATAGTCTCAAGGCAAGCAGTGCTTCAGGTTCTCCATCCCAACTTAGATGCATCTCAGCAGCGTGGACCCCGCTGAGGATTCCCTATCTTTTCCTCAGCTGGATGGAAAAGATCTTTAAGTCAAGACTGAGGCATTTGAGGGCATGAAGCTGGAGTAATTACTGGGTTATGGCTTCAGAAGGGGCTTTGGGAATGTGCCTGAACACTGACAGGCTCAGGCACAGTGGGCATTAGCAGTTTCCCTGTCACTTCAGCAGGAAGCAGAGCTCTTTTCAGGGGCAGCGTCCAGAGCCCAGGGCATTCCCAAACTTTGTTTCTATGAGGGATGAAATGTGTGTAGGTTAATTAAAGAAACAGCTCCCAACGAGAAGCATTACCAAAAATGCAGAAGGACCCAGCCTCCTTCACGCTGCCTTGTGCTCATCTGGAACAACAGTGTTCTGGTCTGGATGGGATAATGGCTGAACCCACCCAAATCAACGTGAGCAGTCTCACAGCAACATGTAAAGCGTGTACCTTGGTCTTCCATGTATGGGTACATGGTTATTGCATAGCTTAATTGACTGTGATCTTATCTTACATCAGTTATTTGAAATTTATCATTTCTCCAGCAGTAATTCATGAAGCCACCTCTTCTGTGCGACGTTTCCCATTCTTCATATCAAAAAGATTTTGATTTGCTACATATGCATTGCATTCTGATCTGAACTCAAATTTTTCTGCAGCACAGGGGAGAGGTGGAATAGTTAATATCCCCTCTTTCTGAGAAAGACTGAGGCACAATAATAGAGGAAGCTGAAATAATCATTCTGCCATCAGTTGTTCTCCCCTGGGCCTGCTCACAAGAGGTCATGTGGAGAACTGTTAGAGGCAGGCAGAGCTGAGGATCGTCTGCTAATTTAACTCTGCAACATAACCTGTTTAGTCAGAAGATGCACTCCTCCGCTGTGATTCAGAAGAACCTTAATCTGACACGATTTCTTTCATTCTCTCCTTAGTAATTAATATCACCGCACCAAATCTGAGGATTACCCTTTATTGCAAGCAATATATTATGAAGTGATTCTTTCTACCCAAGAAAACATAATCCATATTTTATTATTAATTCTCTAAATCTGCTGCTTTTATTTTATAATAATAATATTGTCTTGGGAAGTGGTGGTTTAATGTCTAGATTCTTATCTCTATTGCAAAAAAGAAGGTGATGAAAATGGGAGTGGGAATAGTCTATAAATTTATAGTGTACGCAATTATTTATATACAGCCTTTGTCTGAGTTTCCAGCAGCTTCCCAAAGGTGAGTGTCTGTTGATAACCCTATTTATGGGATATCCAAGGGACAGTGAATGACTGTCATTTTGCTCACTTTGAAGAATCGCTGTTCTACATTTTCTTCCCCTCCTGTTTATACTGTGTTTGGCCTGAGTTTCCTAAGCTATGGTGCCTGAAGCTCTGAGACATTTCCTTGGAACAAGAATCTGACCCCCGATTGCCTCAGTTTGAATAGACAGTGCCTAGCACTGCTGAGAAACACCCAGCCACTGGTCAGTGTTTAACTCATTTATGTGATGGTTCTCGATAACTAACCAGAGATTTTCTTCTCACTGTCCTGATGTTCCCTTTCCTGCCAACCTCTCAGTTCCTAGCTCCGAGCAGACATTGCTCCCTCATTCATTGTCCTTTGTCATTCTAACACATCCCATGTTCACAGGGGCAGCAACTGAAATATGGAAAGTTGTCCAAAATACCATCTTAGTTATGCAAAAGAGGACACTCTCAAGCAGCCAAAATGGAGAAGAATTGCCTGAATCCAGTAAAATCAGTTCCATAAAATGTTGGTGATAAATCTTTCTTTCCCACATTTCCTCTCTTTTTTAATAGATGTCTCCTTCCCACTTTACTTTAACCTTGTTTTCCTTTCCAAATGTATATAACTGTTAATATGATGGTTCAGTGAATAGGACACTGACTTTGGAAGTACTTTGCTTTTGCTCATAACTCAGCTACAGCTGTGATTTTTCAGCGTTTAATCTTTGCTGTCCCTCAGCTTGCTGTCTGTACAGTAGGGATGGTATTTTCCTCTTACACAAGGCTATTGTAAAACAGAATCACTTTAAGCCAGCAAGCACCTGAGACGGGATCTGGTGAGGCTGCTAAAGAACTTGAATGGATTACAGGAGTGGTATGCCACCATCTGCTAGGCAAAAAGCTTTCAGGAGACTGCCAGCCACATCACCTATACCACCTGTAACAACCAGGGAGAAGGGGGGATGTGTGTTTGTTGATGGAAGCAGGACTGTAGAGAGATCCATGCAAAGTAGAGGGGGCCTCCATTAGTCTTTAACCAAAATGGTGAGTTGTCTTCCATAGAAACCTATGGGTGGGAACAAATGAAGACAGAATAATTCTGAGAATTCTTTTTATATTTTTCAGAAAGGTGAATTCCGCAGTCCTGGCTTATGGATGGAAGAATTCTGCAGGACAAATAACGATCCCCAGTGAAAGCTGAAGCACATTCTACCAGCTCCCTTGAAGCTCCCTCTTCCCCCAAGGCTTTGGTCTTTAGAATAGATGTTTCTCATCTAAAGGAGTGTTAGAAGTCCAGGACGGCTCTAGAAAGGGTTGCCTGCACTGTTCATGTGGACAGAAACATGAAAGATGTGAATATCAGTGTTGGAAGAATAACTGAGATTCCTCAGTGCAAAACTGAGCTTGTAACTTAAGCTTGTACCTTAAGCCTCACCAGGAAGGCTGATTCACAGTCCTGAAGTCCCTGTCATGTCAAGTTGTCTCCTCTTTCACTTGAGAATAATATGGTCATTTGCTGGTGAATGCCCCTCTCTCCTCAACACTTCTGACAAAAATGCACATGCATGCAGTTGTTCTTTTACGTTTGCCTATTGTTTTGCGGAAACATTGCAGTGCCAACACCAGTGATTAAATCACACAAAAGGTCTGAGGAAATGGGCAGAAAGGGGGCAAAAAGGCTTCTAGATTGTGTTTGAATCTCCTTTGAACCTGCAGGAACCCACGACTTGATGGTCCAGAGAACAGAAATAAGGAAGAATGTGAGGGCTCTGACTTGTTAAAAATTCATCTTCCTTCAAAGAATGCTACCATTTATGGAACCAGGCAAGTGCATCCTTCATGATGAGCTTCAAATCTGTACTCAGTTCTTCTCTTTGTATATCAAAGTGGGTCATTCCTACTTTAAAAGACAATTCCTTGAGTTATACCAACCTGTACATGGGCTCTTGTAAGGAAGGTGAGAACACACCTGAACGCATGCAGACCCCCAGCACTGTGAAGCTCACATCAAGAGCATGGCTAAAGTAACAGCAAGTTGAGGCTGCCCCAGGAGCAGACCTTGGCAATCCAGTGGAGAGGAGAGATCCAAGTGAGGGAGCACTGCAGAGATGCAGTCACACCTGCAGCTGTGCTACTCGGATCACTTGGCTGCATGGGTCAGTGTAACTCCTACAGGATATCATCTCCAAGACAAATGTTCTTGAATGTTCTTGACATTCATCTTGGAAATTCATTTTGACAAGGAATCTGAAATTCATGGAAGGCAAGAAAATAAGTGTAAGCAGCTGAATTCCTAGAAAATCAAGAATCATAGAATAGAGTGGGTTGAAAAGGACCACAGTGATCATCTAGTTTCAACCCCCCTGCTATGTGCAGGGTCGCCAACCACTAGACCAGGCTGCCCAGAGCCACATCCAGCCTGGCCTTGAATGCCTCCAGGGATGGGACATCCACAACCTCCTTGGGCAACCTGTTCCAGTGTGTCACCACCCTCTGTGTGAAAAACTTCCTCCTAATGTCTAACCTAAACCTCCCCTGTCTCAGTTTAAAACCATTCTCCCTTGCAAAAAGGTTTTCATCATTCTGCTCACCTTTCTCTGACTTGGCTGTTCTCCTTGTTGAGAAAAATGGGTTGCAGTAAGCACAGCTTTTCAGAGTACAGGTTCCTACATTTGTGTCATTCTTCAGACTTATAATTAAATATTGAAGAGACAAAGGAGATTTGGCGGCAGTCTCATTCACAGCGGTCTAATGTCACATGGTTTGTCTGAAAGAAAAATGGTCTGAAACTGATGAAATAATGTACATTGAAAAAAAGCAACTAGGAACTCACTGGACGAGTACTCTCACAACATTTTATCATCAGTACAGGTCAGCCCTTTAGAAACATCTGACTTTAGCCATGGCAGCTGAATGTCCAAGGACATTAGAGCAGATTTTTGCAGTGCAACATTGAGTTTGCACTATTTTTCTATTTCTTGCCAACTAAATTAGGCTCAAAGCAGTGGGAAACTAGCTTGCAGACATCTCTTGAATGCTGTATTCCTTTTATGCAGCGATAAGTAATAGATCATTCAGAGCCTTCTAGCTTTTGGTGAAAGGCCATCTTTTCTTCTCCCTCCTATTATGATTTTCAAAAGCATCTCCAATAAAACTGTACAAACAGAACTGCAGTAATTATTTCTGTCTCAAAAATAGAAGATTACTAGTCTGCCTTACCCAGAAGACTTGGTGCTTTCCTAGAAGCTCCTGATAGTTATTTTCATGTGTCCCTGACATCCCATTTGCCTTCAGCTGAAGGCCGTGGAGATTGAAAGAGTGAATAAACAAATACAATTTTTCAGAAAGTTTGCAACTACTTGAAATGCTGCTGTCACAAAACCATATGAAGCACTGTGGCAAGAAAGTTCTCTCTCATACTCTTTTCCATTTAATTAGACTAATTCTTCACAAGCTTAGTTGGGGAATGACTAACTCTGGAACCTTAATACTAAGAAAATATGGCTTATATTTGCATAAAACTTTCTTCCCTGGGGCTCAAGATGTCGACATTTCTGCTAATTTTACGCCTCTCTTCAGAACGGGTTTCCTTTATTATTTTTTTTTTAATTTTTTGTTATTTGTGCTTTGTAATTCCTAACCTCAGGAGCCAGAAACTGACCAGCACAGACACACACAGCTGAACTGAAATCTGTATGGCTAAATGCCTCCCCAGTGCAGGGCTGTCTAACCCTTTCTAGGATAAAGACTATGTTATGGGTAACTCCAGAAGAGCTCACATCTTCCATCTCTTTTACATCCTCATTAACCTGAAAGTGTGCTTACTATAAAAAACACATGAAGGCTAAACCCCTAAGAACTCAGCTGAACAGAACATTGCTTGCATTGAAGCTACTGTTGACAACATTTTAATGACTAATAAATCAACTTCTTGCTTTGGCAACAGTAATTAACACCACTGCTGCCAGTGGGCATGGTCATAGTGTAGCTGTTCTGATTAACAAACCTGGAAATCTTTTTCCTTTTCATTTAATTACAGAAATTTCACATCTGGACTCTGAAACCGCATCAAGCTGAACCCTGCAATACAGGTTGGTTGGTCTTTTCATGAAGAGAAGGTTACTGCTTTGGAGAAACAGGGACAGCTGTGGCTTCTGACCTTTGACAGAAAAAAAGGCAGACAGTAAGAGCCTATTTCACCAGAGACGAAAGTATGGTCTCAGATTTATCTCTGTGGATCCAGAGGATATGAACCTTGTTAGACCAGTTCAGCAATCTCGATTTTTATGGTCTTCACTCTGCGATGCCTCTGGTAGAGCCAACATACTGTGTGAATTATTTTCCATATGCACTATCATTTAAATTGTATTCTGAAGGGAAGACAGGGTTTGTGTGACTTCCCTGCCATAAATTAAAACTACACAAAGCTCAGATTCCTACAGCCAAAATGACACACAGTATTTGGAGTACTCAGCAATAAGGAAAACTTTATTTCCTCGTTTTCTCTCTTCTTCTCTGATTCAGTAAATTCCATTTCAGAAGCTAATCATATTAAGCAGCTTAAGTTATTACAGGCATGATGGTGGGCGAGCACACGTAAGTCTAATACCCAAATTATTCTCAAGGATATAATCCATTGTGTCAGTTAGTGATCAAAGTGTCCATTTATATTCACAGTGCTATACACAAAATGATTTAATTTTAACATCTATTTTTTTAGCCATAAATGATTATGTAATAAATCATTTGGAAGCTAAAAGAGTAGCATGGTTGTAAATCTCTCACGACTTGCTTATTATGGTTTGTCAAAAATCTGATAAACTATGACCCACAGCAGTTCCCTCAACTGATCAAGATAGGGAGGGCACAAAGGATGCCTTTATTACATTTTCAAAAGCATGTATAAAGAGGGAACACTATTAGAATTGAGCCTGCTGCTCTCTGTCCTCCTTGAAATTGCACTTCAAACATAGGTATTTCTGTATTTTTGTTTTATACAGTAAGCCTTGTTTTACATAAGCAGCCCTTGGAACTAAGAGCTCTTATTGTAAGTCTTTGTTCTCTAAAATAAACAACCGTCCCTCTTTTCTGAATGAGATTTCACATTTAAAGCTGAAGAGACAGACTCTTTGTGGGACACTATGGAACTGATCCATGTTTTGGAGGTAAAGACAAAGTTTCAGTGAATTCTGGAATAAATAGTCATAAAATAATACTGGCTCTTTCTTAATAGTTTCTTAGTTAAATGAAACATCATCTGTGCTAAGCAGTTGTGGTATTTCTTTAGTCCAGTAGACAGCATTTGCCCCAGAATCCCAGTTTAAATGAGAAAAAGTTCACTCAGCATAGATCACAAATACAAAAATCTCTTGCATGTTTTGAATCATATTAGAATCTCAGAATCATTAAGGTTGAAAAAACCTCTAAAATCACCCAATCTAAATGTCAGCCCACCCCCACCATGCCCACTGACCACGTCCCTCAGTGCCACATCCACACGGCTCTTGAACACCTCCAGGGATGGTGACTCCACCACAATGCTTCCCTTGATGTATTCTTGCTGCAAGGGCCTCACTCTCCTGGGGAGCAGCCCTTCTGGCACCAGGGTTCAACACCAACAGTTTGGGTCCTCCTCACCGCCACAGTCAGCCCTCAGTGGGATGGTCAGGGGGGCACTAAGATTCACACAAGCCCTAGTGAGTGGTTTTGTCTGTGAGCAGACACTGTACAGCCACTCTTAAAAGAGACACCTGGCACCATATATATATATATATATATACACGCATGCTGTTGTGAACAGGTATCTTCTTTCTTCTCTTTGTTTGAGAATTTCTACAGAAGTTGAGGTTTATGTACCCAGGGATGTATGATAACAAGAGATACGATTTGATTCTTAGTAGCTGAATAATTGGTTTCTTCAGACCACAGTCAATTCGCCACCTTGTTCTTTTTTTGTAGGCCAACGAAGTGGCCTTCAGTCATGCTCATACTATTAAAATAAACAGGACAACAAAATCTGTATCTGTCATGTTGTTAAAGCTATACTGATGAGAAGGGAAAAGAAAGCATAGAACTGTTGATATATATCAGATATCAGGCAACCTACATTTCATGTAAAAATAAAAGAAGAAAACATGATCTGAAAAGGAAGTACATGCTGCTTTTTGAGAGCCTGGGCTTTTTTCTTGTATTCTTACTACCGTCTTTAAGGTAGATAAATGTAAAACTTACAGATCTTCCTAAAAACAGCAAGCACGTTGGCACATCTTTAAAATATGCCCTGTTCAGGCTAGCTAAAACTTTGAGCATCTGAAGAAAGAGCTACTCGTTATGTGATGGCTGTTAGATGTTAGATAGCTGCTAAGTTAGATGAATCACCTGCTGAAAACACATTGTTCTCTTCATTGCCCACAGAGAGATCCCAGGTGAAACGTGTAGTCTGAGCACCTGGGGTGGGAATTCAGTTGTTTAAATATAAGGTTTCAGAGTGACTACTTCTTTTAGGTTATCTGGAAGAGCAGTGTGGGGCTGGTAGGGGTGACCTGTAGCTCCCTATCATTTCTAAAGCAGTGGTTTTTGAAGGTTGGGTAGATTAGACTGGTGGTACCTAAATAGTATTGGATATTTATGGTTTTGCTATTGATTTACATCTGGAATACAGCAGTTAGCAGAAGTGAGTATTCCCCTGGTTTATCCCTGTATGCCACTGGAAAAAAAATTCTCATGATAAGAGACCTGCAGCTCTTGAGAGTTTGAGTGACAAAGAAAGGTAATTTGAATCTCTTTTTGCTGTGCCAATACATAATAGAAACCTGGCTTTAAGCCATGTGGAATTGTTGCTACTCCAATTATTGTTCTTAGTATGCTGTACAGCTCTAATAACACCCATTGAGCCCTACTGTTGTGACAGCACTGAAATCAGATGAAGAGGGGTTTGTGGGGAGGTATCTATAAACTGCAGTAGTTCTCAAGCACTGTCGTGACTGCAGGATCTTCAGATGGATGAAATACTTGAGTTCATAGTTTATTTTTCAAGAAAGCTAGAATACTCTTAAGTCTGAATAATCTCTTAAATCTGATCTTTTACCAGAGTGTTTATAGTATCCTGCTGGCCAATGCTTTTGTTTCTGGAGTTCCTCAGTTATGTGTTCTTTAGCTGTGGTATGTGTTAATATTTCTTAATGACATGCTAAAATAGCAAACCTCCCATTTAGTTTTAGACCTGTAAGTGCATCTTAATTTTTTGTTAATGGATACACAACTGAATCTTTTTGCTGTAGAGCCACAGAAACAAGACCTGCTTTGTGTGTGAATGTGTATTTACACATGTGCAGGTGAGCAAGCATGTACCTTTGTGTATGAGTGTGTAATAATCCTGTATAGAAAATGGGAAGGGGGCAGGGGGAAAGCACAGAAATAAATGGTTCTCTAACACTGTGATATGTTAACTCAAATAGGCAGGAATATCCCTGTGCTTGGGAGGCAAATTGCTTGCCAGCATGCTCCTCAGCTTGTAAAACCCGGAAGATTAGACGAAGTTTGCTTGCTCCCCTGCATACATGGGAAGAAAAAGTTCAAAAAATAAGGGAGAAAAAGGTATTTTTCTCTTGGTGTAATTTCCTATAGCATGTTTTTCATAGTTCTGCATTGCTAATGTAAACAGTGTGAGCAATAAAATGAGAGTAAACATAGAGGGGGAGGACACTGTGGAGCAAATCAAGTAGTATCTCACAAAAAGGCAGGAAGATGTATGCCATGAAGAGCCTTCCTCCCTCTCATTTAAGCCTTCAGCTGCCCTGTTACTGCCCCTGAATATTCTCAACACACCCACGGTCACTTCTTGTAAGCAAATCTCTAATGCATGGTGCAACTATGAAGAAAGGTTGAGGGAACTGGACTTGTTTAGCTTGGAGAAGAGAAGGCTCCGGAGAGATCTCATTGCAGTCTTCCAATCCTTGAAGGGAGCATATAAGCAGGAAGGGGAATGGCTGTTTACAAGGGTGGATAGTGATAGGACAAGGGGGAATGGTTTTAAACTGAGATAGGAGAGGTTTAGGTTAGATATTAGGAGGAAGTTTTTCACACAGAGGGTGGTGACACGCTGGAACAGGTTGCCCGAGGAGGTTGTGGATGCCCCATCCCTGGCGGCATTCAGGGCCAGGCTGGATGCAGCTCTGGGCAGCCTGGTCTAGTGGTTGGCGACCCTGCACGTAGCAGGGGGGTTGAAACTAGATGATCACTGTGGTCCTTTGCAACCCAGGCCTTTCTATGATGAACTCTGGCTGCATCCCGGAAGCTGTGTGTAGTGTCCCTGTTTCATACAGCTTCATAGGCTGCGGCAAGGGGCTGTGTGCAGAAATAGGAATGAGTTCTCAGGCCTTGGCAGCTTTTGCCTTACAGATCTCTGAAGTGCTGGGTAAGGCAGGTCCCTGTCTGCTGATTGCATTTTGTTGGACATGATTTCTTAATTATGAATACCATGAATATGTGAGAAAACTGCTCATCTGTTTATAGTGTGGAGGTTAAAACTGTTTTCTCTGCTGTTGTGTGGGTGTCAGTTGCCCAAACTAACATGGGGCGAACAGCTATCAACTGAGATGTCAAAAAAGGCTGTCACTGCAGCAGCTGGAAAGGCTGCATTCATGTCATTGCTGAAGGAAATGCTTGCTTAGCCTGTGTCTTGCAGGTAACAGTGAATCTGTTAAACTCTGAATTCTTTGCCTGGCACTTCATGTTTCATGAGTGCCTGGTGGTAGTGATTAGAAAAGATGTTTGTGCTTCAAGAGTAAATTATGGCCAGGTCTCCAAAGATTTTAATTTTTTTAATTTTAATTATATTATGTTTATGAGCACTACCGGTGAGGGAACCCTTATCTCGTCCATTTTGTTTCTCTTTGGCTCAGCCAGGAGCTGGTATAAAGAAACCAGATCAGCACTGTTTCAGGAAGCCAATTACTGCATGATGAGTGCAGTTTTGATTCTTCCGGAATATGTTAGATTAAGAAGAAAACAACTTCTCTGATTGAATCCTTCAACGCTATTGTTCTGGAGGCAATAGCGTGTTAATTCAAATAAAAAAGGTGTGGATGGTGACTTCATTTACTTAGTGGAGAAAAAATGGGTTTTCCACAGTGAGGCTTACCCATGGGAAACAAAAGGGCATTCCGGTAACCATTGGTGTACTTTGGGGCGTCACCTGGAAGGCAAATAGTGCATGGCCTTGTGTCAGCTGGCATTAAGCAGCACTGTTTCACTTGTGTCATGAGCAGTATTTCTTACTTTCTATTATGTTAGAATGAGCTCACCTTAGTTGGGACGAATACTAAGAGTTTCATTAGAGATGCTAGGCATTCTCAGTGTAAGTTATCCTAAAGATAGAAAAACCTCTTACTGCTGAAACATCTCCTAAGTATCAGATTATACATGTTACAGTGAATGATCTTCCCTCTCGTTCCTGACAAGAAGTTGTTTGGAGAGGCTTCTCTAAATGAGTGCTGGAATACTTGAGTTTGGGATGGAGCTTAATTAGAGGAAGGTAAATGTTCCAGAAACTTGCAAGTCTTACTAATTGAGTTTTCTGTACTGCCCAAGGATGAGCAGTTATTCTGGAAAATGTGTGAGCAGCTGAGAGTATGTCTTATTACTGTCAGAGTGCTGCAAGTGCCATGAAATGCAAAGGCATAAGGTCAGGGTCCAGTAGAACACGAAGGAGGAGACAGCTGGTTTGCAGGCGCCCTGTCCTGCTGAAGCCCTGTTATCGTTCATCCCTGGTGCTTGCTGGAGAAGCAGCAAAAAGCATGGCTCAAGTCCTACAGGGTTTTCCCTTCAGCTGCCTTTTCTGTGTCTGCCAGTGGTGCTGCCTTTCTCTGGCACCAGCCCTGACTGCTTGCTGCTGCTGGCAGCACAACAGAGGCCAAGTGGATGGTCACTTACCTGGCTGTCTTCAGCTGCTGTGCACTACAGAATGCCCTCTGAGATGCCTTGTTTCCTGCCATTTTCTGGATATCACTTTGGGATGCTTTCTTCTAGTTAAGGGATGCCTTTTACCTCTGTGTCCCCTGTGCTTAGTATTTAACTGCTTCAGCCCATGAAAATGACTTGTCTGGGTAAGAAATTGGTCAAAAAAGACTGGATTAGTCTAAAAACACTTCTTTTTAATCAGAAATCATATCGAAGTGGGATCCATTGTGCAGGCCATTAATCAACTTTAATCAGGCATGCAGCGAGGTCTGGAACCTGTGGTGTGGGTTTTTTTGTCACATAACAGATAGACTGTGATGCCTTCTTACAGTGGGATCTCACCACATGTAGAGCCTCTTCCAACATAAGGCCCAGTGCAGCCTTTTACTTGCAGAGGATAAAAGATAGAAATAAGAGTTAAAACACGTAAATACAGAGACTTCACTTAAACAATTATGACTACATTTAAATATTACATCTTGTTGGAGGATGGAGAAACTGGTGCAAAACAGCCATTGTAGTACTTCAAAAACTTGGAATATACTTTATAAATGCTGCCCATATTCAGTGATGATAATCATGGTTATGTTTAAATGAGGCACATGTTATGAGTCTCAGTTCTATCCTAGAATAAAAATAGGAAGACTTTCTAAATGTAAAGCTGGTTGAGTGTATTGACTTAGAGCACTTGATGTTATGTTGTCTCAGAAATAGAAGCAACTAGTATGCTGGTTTGAGTGACTTTACTAGGAAATATTCAGAGCCATAATTTCTATTCAGAGAAATAGACCTCAAGGAGACTTAAGCATCTACTCAAAGCAGATGGGCAGATGTTATGTTGACCTGGCACTGTGGAAGGTTTTCCCTTTTTTTTTTTTTTTTATTGAAGTTTACCGGTCACGTGCAAGAAGGAAATCTGCAAGCACCATTAAATACTGAGGAAATTTTGGAACTGCAAGTTCCTGGAGAAAAGATCAGGCCTTTAAAAGGACAGTCAAAGAAAATGGTGTAAGATGTCAAAGATGAGAAATTATTCATTTAACTTATGCAGAAGGAAATACAGAGATGAATTTGTATCAAATGGATTGTGCCACTCAAAGCTTCCTATGGGAACGTAATCTAGCTTTGAAACTACCTGAGCCACTAGATTACTGCTTACCTACTCTTTAGCATTCTCTGTCTGATCCATAAGTTTACAGTAGTTTATAAGACATCAGAATGAAGTCTACATTTTTTAATGTCTTTAAGATAAATGAGATTTAGGAGATCAAAATAACTATCTGAGTTTAATAAAGTTTATTTTTCACTGATTAAAACCATGATACCAACAGTGTTATTTTTATTTCCAGAGAAGATGAAGTGGTATTTCAATTAATAAAGATCAAGAAACAATTTTCTGAAATACCTTGTTATTTTTTATCCATGGCAAACTCTCATTACTGCTCTCATTTTATTTAGAGATTAAAAACAGAAGGAGGGTGTAACCAAAGGTTAATATTGTCATTATGTAGCTGCTTGTTTGCTTCCAATGCTCACAAGAAGTTTAGAGAATGGATATTCTAGAGGCAGATTTAAAGCAGAAGTTTGCTTTGGGCAGTCTGAACCCAAGCTGGAGGACAAGTATATTTCTGAAGATGAAGTCCCAAATAGTCCAAATAGTCCCAAAGCATTGACAGCACGGTGATTTTATCCCTTAGCCTGGGTGTAACTATTCACTCAGGAAGCAATGCTACTGTTCTATTTGCTGCCAAGCTTCCAGTTGTTGGAAAAGATATAGTGAAGTCTGTTATTCTAATATTTGGATTCCAAATTAACATATTGAGCAAGTAGGGGAGAACTTAAGCACAGTATATGTGATCCTTATCTTAATATACTATGGAGCTGGTATCCCAGGCTTTGACTGATGTTAGATACTGACTTCAGGAATGATAAAAGAGCACTTTTGCATCCTTTTCCATTTTGTGTACCAAACTGCTACATTAAGTGTTGTTCTACTTTGTGTTAACCTACTTGAGGTATTGTTATTGTTTGTGGGGGTTGATAGAAGACGGATGCAGATTCTGTAACTTTGATGTGTTTGTATGTTTTTAACTAGAGGCAGGTTTAAAGCTATGTGGATGTGGCGCTATAGCTGCACTTGGCAATTCAGCCTCAAATCCCGTTCCCCAAGTAAAATGGGTGAGATGGTAAGGGACCACCATGGGGTTTTTCTGCTCATCCGCACAAATGCATCAAACTCTTCTCAGTGATATACTTTGAAGCCTAAGACTCATGAGCGTGGAAGGCAAATGGGGTATGTATCCAAACCTAAAGCTCAATGGATGTTCCTTGGCCCCCCAGCTTAGATATCAGTCCAACAGGTAGGGGATCTAGTCTGGAGGGTTCAGGGGGTCCACCTGTGCATAGGTGTGTTTAATGGTGTTTTGAGGTATTCTGAGGCACACTTTCCATCCTTCCTGCTGACGGTTGATATTACATCATGTCCCATGTGGACTGTGCAAATGATGTCAAAAGACACAAAATACAGGCAACACACTTGGTGTTCTGTGAAAGTCAGAAATGCTGAATAGTCTAACGTGGCCTGGAAAGAGACTAGAGTAACTTGTTCATAATTGTCAGCTTGGCTTTTTTTTAAGCTCAGGGATAAATCATATATTTACACCTTTCCACTTTAAGTTTACTTCACAACCATATAAACAAGAAATGTAACTGTCATGCAGGCTAGTTTTAACTTTGAGTTTATTCCTTTGGTAAGAAAGAAAATGGATCTGATGGTACATTTTATATGAATGAAGTCACAAGATAACAGGAATCAAATGTAGTGTCACTCCAGACTTGGCAACAGCAATGTCTTGTTGGAAAATGAAAAGGATACGATGAGTAAAACTCAGCAGAGGAAAATGGTTATGACTGTTTGTCATGTTTGTGGTCTTACTTTACAGGCAGGGAAAGAAGAGGCAGAGTTTCTGGTTTCAATTCATCCCTAAAATGTAAAAGGAAAGTAGCTAGACTAGAGTAATAAGGATAATCCATGAGTATTAAAACCCAATAAGTATTGGAGGAGAACAGAATTCTAGGAATAAATCCAGGACACCAGTTTATTTTTAGGATCTTCTGAGGAATCCTAAACCGACCCAGCTATTAGTGATTTTTGCCTTGCTTCCAGATGAATTTCTCTGTGAGTCCATGGCCTGCCAAGTGAAAATGCAGAATTGCTAGTAGCAGGCAGAAAAGCTCCCCACCACCTCCCTTTGGAGGCCCACTTGCAATGTTGTGCTGCATTTTTGCTGCTGTCCCTTTGAGTGATGCCATGAGGAGCAGCCCTAGCAAGCTGGGTATAAATAACTACAAATTGACTTTTAAGTGATTGTCAGACACCTAGAGAACCATATCTTCTGTTTAATGGAAGCACAAAGCCAACTTTACTAAATTCTCAAGGCAGTCCTTGTTACGAATGTGACTGATGTAGCTATCCCATTGAGTTACAAAACTGCATTCCGAGTCAAACCGGCTATTAAGCTCACAGCAGAGTTGCATTTTGGAGGATCATTACGAAAGAATGTTTGTAGGACTGCAGAAAAGAGAACTTCTTACCTTCATTATATGATGTTACAAGTTGCTCCCCAGGAGACAGAGCAAATGCGTCCAGGAAATAACAAATGCAATAGTCTCATTTATTTGACACAGCATGACTTCAGCCTGCTCAGACCTGTATCCTGCATGTGTACGTGTAGAGCAGGGTAGTAGAGATGGATGTGTTTTCCTAACATTAAATTCTTTAATATAAGCATAAGGTAGAATATTATTTGATTAATCTTAATTTTAAAATAAGCAGATACGAAGTGTGCTGATATCTTCCCTTACTTGTCTATAAAAGAAAGTCTCTTGGAATACGAATCTTGCCACTGACCATGTCTGCTGCCTTCCTCCTTGGCTCAGCAGGAAGGTGAGGTGCCTGCAGAAGGTCTTCGGGGATCTAAAACAGTTTGGAAAATGGCGGTTTTTCTCTCATGAATTCTCATTGCTATAAAATGATCCTGGGAGAAAGGAGGAACACTGAGGAGGTGGAGAAAGCAACCAAGTTATAATCCATCTTTTCCAGCAGTATTCACAAAACAGTACCTAGCAGAAGAGTGCAATGATTATTGTGTTAACCCCTCCTGCTTATTTTTTAACTTACCTATTTGGATTTTTTTCCCATGTCCCATAATGTAATTAAAACAAACAAACAAACAAAAAACTCAGAATGCAAAGTCTTGCACAAGCTGATGTGATTTTATTATACATCACTTGATAACTAATGTGTCACACAGAAAACCTGCTTTTATACATTCCAGAAATGTTTTGCATCAGGCATTTCTGATTTGTTGATACCTTCTTGTTAAGAAGCAAAGACATTTCAACCAATTATGTTGTTAAAAACATCCATTCAATTTAATTCAGCATGAGGGTGATTACACAGTTTTTTGCACTGGTGTAGTTGAATTGGTTTCAAATCTCACTTTAACCTGATCTGTGGCAATTTGCTCTCATAGCCTCAGATACCAGCTATTTCTAGAAGTCATCAGAAGAAGGTTTTCTTCAGGAAGGCATTGTACTTAATGGTCTGAAAATTTCCCATCCAAGTATGTAAACTCAGAAGCATATGTTAGAGGATGTAATTGTAGCCATAACAGTATTATTCTTTCTTAGTTCTTGTTTCTCTTGGTGTAAGTATTAACTCTTTACAAGCTGCTACAAACTAAAAATCTGATCTGCATGGAATTGTTTGACACAAACTGAGTACAGCCCATTAACTTAATCTATTCCATGACCAGTGTATGCCTGAAAAGATCAGTTCAGTTTCTCACTGCTCTTGTGAGTGGGAATTCTTAACTGTTTATATTATGGAAAGCTAAAGAACCGAGGGGATATGTGACTTTGTCCCTGCAAAGCCCTAAAGAGAAAGATGTCCAGACTTGTAACCTTGTGCCTTAAGAAAAACCTGATTGAACTTCTGTGGATGTTACTTAAGAGATTTTGCAGGATTTCAGTAAAATGTTTTTCTCCTTTTGGCCAATCCTGCAGGATGCTCCTATTTGTGCTAGGCTTCCATGGGACAGCTCTATATTAATATTGTTCAAGTGGAGTACAAGGATGTGAATGGCATCCTTGTGGCTTAATCACAGTATTTTTGCTACCAACCATATGTGTTCTTATATCTGTGCCTGAAGAAGAGGACTTTGGACTGCTTCTGAACTCCCAGATTGGAGAGAACCTGGAAGAAGCTCAAGCCTTTCCCTTGCCCCTTGTCTTTTTTTCATACTCAGAGGTCTACAGACCAAAGGGAACAACTTTGTCAGTCAGTCTCCAGCTAGAATCCCAGGGCCCTTTACAGTTCTCATCTGCTGCTTAGATGGACCCACCAGGGTGGTCACGTCACGTGAGACTTTATGGTATTTTATGCACCATTTATTTCCTGAGTAGCTGAAGCTCAGAGCTTCACTGTAACTTCCAGAGATGCTGCCAGGCAGCCAGATATAATATGAGGCCAGAAGAATGCTGATAGCTTGTCAAAACCAAGGCAAGATAAACACTGTGATCTGCCAGAGGGAGAGCTCCTGGCTGATGAGATGCGTCTTGCTGAGAGAAAGTTTGTCACAAGCTGCTCAGATTGTGCTTGCACTGGGATGTTGCTTGGGATGTGGCTGGCTGTTGATGCCTGGACTGCCACTGCCCTATAGCAATCACAGTTAATCTACTGCTTGAGGCTGGTGATGAAAGCTCACCGGAGCCCACAAGCCCAGAAAACCTGCACGATCAGCCCCTGGCTTTGGGAGCCTGGTTTTGATTTGCTGAGATGACAGCTGCTCTTTGACAGATGTATAATGGAAATGGAAGTATGATTAAGGGGACAGGAGGTACCTAGAAACGATAAAGGGCTTTATTTACTTCTTCATCAAATAAAACCTGATGAGATTTTAATCTCTCAAAAGAGATGTACAGAAATGGAGAAAACTGGCCTACCTACAGCCTACGTTTTTAAAAGAACTAATCCTTTCTATCAGTGCTTTCCCTTACTTCTTTTCAGCTCCTCACTTCCATCGTGCTGAAATCTGGAGCAAAATGTCTAGGCAAAGCTGATCGTGTTTCTTCAAGTGCCCTTTGCTAATCAGAGATAATTGCAAAGTTAGAAGGGTTTCACTGATAGTCATCTAAATGCTTCTGCAGTCAATTGGCATTCTGCAAGCTCGTTCTCATGAGGGTGATGAAAGCTCACTAAAAATGGAAATATCAGAGTTTTCGCAAAGCTTGTTTGTTATTTAAAAAATAAAAATAAAAAATTATCCTAATCCCAGAGCACAAAACCTAACTCTTACACAGAAGGAAGGTAATTTATGTTGAATCTTTGATGTTAATTAATTGGATCATTGATATTTGGTGATGGGTTGACATACCCAGGGTATTTTCAGGTTAGAGCAAGAACATTTCAAGTGGTGAATTTCCTTTCCTTTCTATAGCTACCACTTTCACCATAGAAATGAACTCCAGAATATTGGTCTGATCCACACCCAGCTTAGCCAATTACTTAACAATATAGAGGAAGCTTTTGATCAGTTTACTGGCATAAGCAAAAACTGCAAGGTTATGAAGTTTGTACAAACTCTTGGCTTGAAATCTGTAACTTTCAGAGATCTGTTTGTAATGTGCTATTTTCTTATTAAAACCACTGCTTTAGTCAATTTCAAATTTAAAAATGGTGGCACTGGGGACAAGTTGAAAGATGAAAGGGGTGTGCTTTCTTACTCCATGACAACACAGCATATGTTTCTAACTTTTAAAAAATAATTAGGAAAACCAGAAATTCACCTTAAAAACACCAAGAGCCTCCTAAGATTCTCATTGGAATGAACGTTTCTGGGACAGCAGAGCAGTGACACAGGCCTAAGGGAATATTTGACATCAGAGCCCACTATGAAGATGCAGTTTGCTTGGTTTCACGCTGTGAAAATCGCACTCACTTTATAAGTGAGGTTCATTAAATTTTGTTTTCCTCTTTTTTCACAAAAGTTAAGCACTATATATTTTTCTTAAAATAAATTGTTCGCTTGCATGAATTCATTTGAACTATTTCTCCTTTTCTAATTCTGTTCAGTGCTTGCAAATCTCAGGCTATGGGGGACTGTTACACAGTGTTATAAACTGGAGCTGCTGAGGTTGGCTGTAATTGATCTCAAAACTTCCTCCTTTCCTGACTGACCAAACAAAGGCATTTTGTTTCTTTTGCTGGCTGTTAGAGCAGTAATTTCTGTAATCAAGATGAGGGTGCTGCTGCTGTGTTTCTGTTGGGGCGAATATCAGAAGATTAGGAACTCTTTTTAAAATTGAAAACTGCTTCCTTTTAACTTTCCCAGGTATTCTTCCTGTGCAGATTAGGCTGCTTTAAGATTTACTGGTTTGAGTATGAGAGAAAGCTCTCTCTAAGGAGAGTTTTCTTCGCATTCAGATAAGGATCTCAGTGTGTGCATATGGGGACTTGGAGATAGTTGCCATCCGTTTTGTGGGGTTCTGGCTGAGCGGCCCCTCTACCACAGGGCTCCCTGCTGGGAAACCCCTGCTGCTGGGTTCTGGTTTTGATTTGTTTCATACTTTTTTCTTCCCCCAGAAATAATAGGCAGTTTATTCATCACAAAACCAACCGCTTTGCACCATTTAGACGAGGTGAGTCAGGAGAGGAGAAACAGCAGAACATGACTTAAATGGAGGTTCTCAGACTAATCCTTCAGGAGTTAAAGTCCAAGGTTAGCAAAACTTGTACCACATCCATCAGCAAAAATACTTATGCCAAAAAGTGCCAACAAATATTCCTGATTATATTGGCTAGATTAAATGAACTCTCAATCATCTGTTCTTATACAATGTCATGAGGTGAGTGTTAAGTGCAGCGGTTTACTCCTAGCTGGGTCACCAGTCTGTAGCTCCAGAGACTCTCAGAACTGAATGAGATCCCACATCATTTTGGGAACAGAGGATACCGAGTACGGAAGTCACAACAGCATAACAAGAGCTGTGAAAGAGCAAAGTTCAACCCCATACCTGTGTTCTGAAGTTCAGCATCTAGTTTCCATCTTCTAAAAACAGAATTTTGCCCTCCAACAACTTTGATTTAAATAGCGGAAAACTGGGACAACACTGTTATAATAGGTGAAGCATGCGGCACAGTGTATTGCATCTGTCAACAAGATTTTAATGTTTCTGTTTTACCACAGAAAACACTTGTCTTAACTTTCATTGGTCATGGTGATCTCAGCTGGTATTTCTGCAACTTTCTTTGGGAAACTGTTTTGTGAGGCATGATAGAGCTTAACACTTCCAAGCATTTCTACAAGTGTATTTCATATTGATGTGATTTTTTAGCCCTTATTGTGAAGTTGTTACTGTTTTACTGTTTGGGGCTGCTTGATAGCCCTGTGCTCTTTTGAGAGCCAGCACTCAATGGAATTGAAAAGCAAACAAAAATAAGCATCGCACATCAGGCATCCTCATAAAACCACCTCCAACCCGTTCTGCCTGCTAACCAAACAAAGTAAGGAGTGTCTCTATTATTTTCTCTTAATGTAGAAGGTTTTCTTGTGGGCTTTAATTTATGCTACCCTCACACAGACATATATTATCTAGGTTTATTCCAAGCTGTATTGATTTGCAAAACAGAGCAGTGGCCTATCCACTTCTGAACTGCCACCCGCTGACAGATTGCTGCATGCAATAGAATGGCATGAGTGTGGGGTGAGAAAATTAAAGAGGAAGGTAAGTACAGCCATACTGGCCTGTTATACAAGGCCACAAACCAGCTTCCAGTTTCACTAATGTTGTTAGACATTGCTGACCTCCTCTACAGCCACCAGCTATTCAGCTGAGGAAGCTGGGTGTGTACAAAAGCACAGCTGAAGTCAGACTGTGGGTTTGTATCTATGCAACCTCTCTGACTTAACTAGATATGACCGAGAACAGCGTGTGGCCTGCTAAGCACCTCAGGAGGTGGGCCAGGCCCATTCTTTCAGTGAATAATTGTAGACCTCTCCCTTCAGATGCTGGCTGTGGATTATAAACAGATGAGAGGAAGAAACCTGTCTGTAGTCACACTTCAGGGATGTGAAATCCAGAGGGGAACAGAATTCGAGCGCACCAAGCACTTTTGTTCAGATCTTTAGATCACATTTGAAAGCTGCAAACAGAGAAACTTATGTTAGGACAGCAGATGACACGTTTGCTCTCTCTGCATGGAGACTGTGCTGGCCTGAAACAGTTCCCATGAAGGTTTTATCTGAACACATCATGTTGCAATCTGCAGTAGACAAAGCTCAGATGCTTCATGGGCAACTTGTCCTTCCCTGCAGGAGGAAAAGTGGGAACTTAATAGCAAAGGTGTGCAGTGGGAGGCACTTGTGTCACCCCTCATTGCAATGTAAGATGGCCTTCATTCACAAGATTGGCAGGGCTGCCTTCTATAACTGATAGATTTGGGATTATAAATCCCTAGAATCATAGAATTGTTTGAGTTCGGGAGGACCATTAAAAGTCATCTAGTCCAACCCCTCTGCAGTGAACAGGGACACCTTCAGCTAGATCAGGTTGCTCAGAGCCCCATCCAGCCTGACCTGGATGTCTGCAGGGATGGGGCATCCACCACCACCTCTCTGGGCAACCTGTTCCAGTGCTTCATTACCATTATTGTAAAAAAAATTCTTTATATCTAATCTAAATCTTCTCTCTTTTAGTTTGAAACCATTTTTCCTATCAAAACAGACCTGCTAAAGAGTCTGTCCCCTTCTTTCTTATAGCCCCCTTTTAGATATTGAAAGGCTGAAAATCTGTGGGCTTGGACAAAAGATGCTGGATTCAGTTGTCAATAGCTGATTCTTGGACTGGAGAGAGGAATATAACTCAGCAGTCCAGTAGAGATTTCTGATCCTAGAGCTGGGATAATGGAATGGCTTGTCAGATAATTCAGAATTACCACCTGAGCAGTACAATGCCAGGAAACTGATGCTGTGTTAGTGTAGAAACCCAATAATGCTGCAAAGCAGATATTTTTACATTAAAGTAAAAATATAGGTACAACATGGAATATAGAAAAGCTGTGCATGAAAATGTTTGCAGTGCTCTGCTGTTCATACACCTGCCCGGGTTCTCAGTTAAAGCTTTCCAAGCTAAAGACACTGCAGTGATTGCAGAAGACATGCTGTGTTTTGTATCATTATTTATGATTGTGGATTTCCTTCCATCTATACACTCTAATTAAATGTTCCTATCATCCTGTAAATTAGCCTTTCTCTTTTTAAACGTCACATTTGCAACTCCATGTAGCTATTTTCATTTCAGCACTGAATCAGCAATGTACTTAAGCATATGAGTGATCTCTTTGAACCCAATGGGACTCCTCACATCCTTAAAATTTGGCATAGTTTTATCCCTTTGCTAAATCAGCAGCTATACTACCATACAGAGATGGGGATAAAGGAAGTGGTTTGCATCTACTGTAAACACTCTTATTGACCTGTACACTTAGAAACTCTGTTTTTACCATCATATTTTAAATGTTTTCAGCAAAATCATAGTATTGGAGCTAGATACCATATGTGAGGTATTCACATTGAATTGCTTCTTTCAAAACTGCCATTTCTCTAGAGGCAAAGCAGTTTTAAGAGGCTCAAGCCCTCTCTTGCCGTCTTTAAACTGATTGCCCTTTCAGACATGCCATTGAGACAGGTAGCAGACCTGCACCAGGAAGGGTGTTTTACAGGAAGATGGATCACTGTGTTTTTCAGAATTGCTACGTGCTCTTATATCACATGGGTATATCTGTGATGGTGATAATCTATGACATATGAACAGGAGCAGATAAGGGAGGTGGGAAGACGGTAGCCACCTCAGTCCATTACACTCCTGATGAAAGTACATGATGTCTGCATCCTGGGAAATCTCTGCTGTGATCTTCTGTCCTAAACTTGCATACTTCTTAAGACCTGTCATTTTAACAGTTTTAACCAAAGTTCTCCTATATTCAGAAGTAAAGGAACAATGAGAATTACTCATGAAGAAATTGGTAATGCTTGAGAAAAGAATGGAATGAAACATTCCACATTGCCTTCTGTAGTAGAATATGAAAGTCTGTATCATGCACCTCCAATTTTCACCCTAAGAAACAGAGGCAAACACTACATTCTTCAGAGTTAAGTACAAATAAATGATTTCTATGAAGCCTGATGGTGTGATAATTGTAAAGAGTTCTTGTTACTATCATAGTGACTTGTCCTTAGCACCGAAGAGCTTTTGGAGTTCATATATTTGGTACTTTGTGTAAATTTTACAAAAACATCAACTTACAATCAAAATTCTCCACAAGGCAGGTGAGAACACAATTTTGCCCTGAAGTCAGAATTTAATCTTAACGCACACACATACACAAAGTACTTAAATAAATAAATGGATCTACAATGTGCTTAAAGACTCTCTTAGAGACAGAAAATTCATACAAGAGTTGAAGTTCTTTTTGTGACTTAACATCCACTAATGGAGATGGACATAACCTGAAGCTGTGGATGACAAGAGGCTGCCCTGACAAAAGTTTATGCAACATGGTGACAGTCTGCAGGAAGCCTGGATCTCAATTAAAAAGCCAGCACACATAGCCCTATAAATTGAAGACAAAAAGAGAGCAGAGGAGAGTTATATGTACTCCTTGGCCAGAAGACCTATTTAAAGATGCCAACAGAGTGACTGGGAAAGGATCCTTTATGAGGAAAAGAGGTTTAAGAAAAGATCAAGTGAGGGGTATTGATCTATTTGTTTCACTGCACAGGGTTTGAAAAACAGATCAGTCGGGGATGAAAAAGTCTGATTATTGGTTTCCAGTTGACATTCTGTCTCATGCAGGCTTTAATGGTAGAGGCCCAGTGGTGTTAACACTACTACTAGAATAATCTGCTGTCTTGAACAGCTCAGTCCACAACTTAACCAGTTTTTGCATCAAACCCTTAACTTCTGTCTGAAGATATCTTCTAAGCATTTAATGCTGATTTACAGATTTGCTTGGATGAAGAATAAACACCCTTCACTTACTGAGATGTTTTTTTCTTCCTGAATTTCTCAGGCTACAGCTACCAGCCAGCACATGAGTAAGTAAACAGGTTTTTTTACATCTCATTCCAGAAGAAAACATCACTGAGGTGCTTTATAATAGATAGAAAAACTACTTTACCCACTGATGTTCCAACAGTAGTCACCTCTGAGTCTTGAGCTAGTCTACTGCAGTACAAGGAATCCAATTAAACTGCCTCTCCATGAGAAAAACAAAACAATTTTCAACACGCAGAACATACTCTAGCTACCTAAAACTGTTCTGTGCAAAATAAAATTGAAGTTATTAAACTCCAATTCCTATTTATCTATGCAGATTAGAGAATAATGCTGTTCTGCATTAAAAACAGTTTTGCAAATGAGAGGGAGGAACATAAATTTGTGGGGTTGGGATTTTATTTTTGTTTGTTTTTGTAATTTTTTGTTGTTACTGTTGTTTAGCACTGAGACGGCAGTGTCCCCGTAAATTGAATATTGCCACGGTGGATTACCAGACACTTAGCCTCAGTGCAGAATTGATACGTTCTGGCTTTTCATGTGCTGCTGTAGGGAGAGCTGGGTACTACAGAAGGGATCCAAAACCTATACAGCTCCTCAGTCTGTATTTGTCTAAATGTAATCTTAAAATAGTGAGGACAAGGACGCCTCAGATATTCTGCCTTTATTTAGGTCTTTGGGGTTTACTTGTGGCTGCATGTCTTCCTCCGTTTAGGATCCCAAGACCCATGTCTGCATTTAGTAGTTGTTCTCTTTGTTTCCTCGCAGAAAATAGAATAAGGATTCTTTTCTCTTTAAAAGAACTGCCCCAAAACTGTTATTGTGTGTTTTTGTAAGTTTAACTGGCAAGTGTGAAAGTTTTTGGTCATGGAACACAGGTCCTCCTTTTTTTTCTGAGACAACTATTTTGGACATAAAGTTACTTATATTTGCATTTCTCAGATCATTAACAGTTCCAGCAAAAGGGATAGAGATCATGGCTCTGCATCTTTATGCTTTCTTTATCATGGAATCTTTTGGGTGGAAGGGCCACAGAAGTCTCCAGTCTGATCCCCTGCCCAAAGCAGAGCCACCTCTGGGATCAAACCAGGCTGCTCAGGGCTGTCTCCAGACAGTTCTTGAAAATCCCACAGATTGAGTTTTCTTTTCTTCTCCCTTAGATGACAGACTGTTGATCAGATCATTTTCTTGTGAAGCAAACAGGCTGAACAGGCCCTACCAGAATCAGATTTTTGATATTTTATATTTTGTTAGTTTGTATTAAAAAGGGTTGTGGCAGCATCACTTCTACCAAGTCTCTACAATCTGCTGTCTCTTAACACATCCAAATCTGTCAGTGGCTGTCTGGTGCCATCTGAGAGTGTCTGCTGGAGGAAGGGTTTAAGGAGATGCTGGTAAGGACTGATTTACAGCTGATTTAATGGCAGCAGATAAAATAACATCTACTGGTATTTAACTGGGTGGTTGTATGTACAAATGTACGAACCATGTCGTCTTTGTAATGTACTCTTCCCTTCTCATCAGTGCTCATCTCCTATTTCAGATCCTCGATGTTCTCAAAACATCCTTCAAAAATTGTACTGAAGTTGCATTATGAGCAAACCTCTTTATAGAAATTAAAGGACAAAAGTTTCATTAGTATTTATGAATAATGAATCACTAGGATGTTGCCCTTAGATAAGCCAGCTACAGACGTTAATACAAGTGACCATTTAATGTAAACACAAGTATGATGTTCTAGTTTATTTTCCGTTTCCCTTTGTTTGCTAGTTCATTGACTTATTAAACTAACTGGGAAAAAAAAAAAAAGACTCTGCAAATAACAATTTCATTTGTTACACAGCTGATAAATGTTTAATATTAATAGTTTAGGAATCGAAGGGTTGGGCTCTGTTGGAAAGATGCTATTACCTGTGCAATATGATTTTCCCAGCTTGCCCTTATCCTCCCATTGTTTGAAAGTTGGATCAGAACAGGCCACATGATAACGTTAATGTAATAATCTCCAAATTCTGTGTGTGGGACAGGGATGAAACAGCTCAGAAGAGACTCCTACATACCATGTGTGCTCCTGTCTGAGTAACCGGTGTACTCCAGGAAGAAGAAAAGCACCTCATGTCCCCGCTGTGTGCTCTTGCCCTAGCAGATGTGGTGAGGCATAGCAGATGTAAGGACTGCATGCATTAGAATTTGTTTGTTCTTCCGAATTGTATACCAAATTGTATGCAAGGTACAGGAATTTATGCTTCATGCAGCTGTTGGAATCTTGCTGGCATTGCTCTGATTTCTTACTGCTTATTATTAAATTATTCACACTTGCGATGAACATCATATAATGATGATTCATACAATGACTTGTTATGCTAGATCCTCCCAACATTCAAAAAGCTGTTTGTTTTTGCTTTAAGAAGGGGAAGTAAGTCCAAGTAGGTGTTCAGCTCCTGCCTTTTCCACTTCACTTTCACTTAATTTTCTTATAACCTAAATTATAAGTCTGTTGTTGGTCAAATAATTATTATGATGCAACTCATGATAAACTGCAAATATTTTCCTAGCCTTCTAGCTAGTAAAAATTGGAAGAGTTGGTGTCATTACTGAATCTATTAATTATGGATTATAACTTGACAGTAGGAGGGTGATTTCTGATTAACTTCACAGTGTAGCTTCACTGCAAGCAACAGCCTCTGTTTTGCTTTGCTCAGGGAATACATAGGAGTGGAGAGCTGAGTACCATGGATGTGGGGTCTGTGAAGTGTAGACAAGCAGATGCTACCATCGCCAACTCCTAGAACTAATCTGTTTTCCTATGTATCCAATAAAAAAGAAGGGATGAGTTTTTCCCTCTCTGAACGTTTTCATTCAATTCATTTTTTACTAAGGATAGTCTGTTCTTTCCTTCTACAAAAAAAAGAGATTTTTCATCTTCATTTGTGTTCAGTGAGCCACTCCATTGCTGATGTGACTCAGCTGTTCTTAACAAAGTCATACCAGAGATATATTTATTGCTCAGAGTTTCAGTAGACTTTTTTCCTTTTCTCACTTGTTTCTTTTTATTTTTCTCTTGCAGTTATTAAAGTGGTAGTATTCCTATTTTGTATTTTCAATATAAGGTCTGCTTTGAGACTAATGCCTTGTATTTTGTTACAGAGGCGGATGTTGGTGGTATGGCACTAGAGGCTGAATATTCCATTACATTTTGTTGCCGTGCAACAGATGGCAGCAGAGGGGCAGTCTGACATAATGGCATCTGACATGGAAGTGTGTATGAAACGAAGGTGAGTCATTGAATTCCTCCATGCAGAAAAAAATGGCACCTGTTGATATTCATCAACACTCACTGAATGTTTCTGGAGACCAAATAGTGGATGTGAGCACAGGCAGGTGGTGGGTGGTGCATTTCAGCAGTATTGAAAGGAATGCGACAGACTAGCCACATTCTGGACAGCCATGTACAGCTTTCACACCACATGAATCAGCTAATGGTGGTGACTATGCTGAAAAATAATGGATTTTAGCTGAGAATTTTCCCTATCAAATAGTGTTATTGTGCTCTTTGTACCTGTTGTAGTTTCCATGGGCATTAATAGGAGACATTACTTCCGGAGCAACCTATGTACACTGATAGTTTTCTTCATGTGCTTCAGGATGTTCCACATACTAATAAGCAGCCTGATTGCAATGAGGCTATAATTATAACCCATAAGTAGTTCATTATCTTTAATCTTCTAAGTATTTACTTAAGCTTCACAATACTATTAAAAACGTTTTACTTTCTTTCACGTGTGTGAATGAAAGCAATGACTTGTGAGCAGGCATTGTGCCTGCTCTGTTGCCAGTATAGTTTGCCTCAAGTGATTTGTAGCAGATTTGTGATCTGCTTTAACCATTAGAGGCCAGAACTGCCTTAAAATCTTTTGTGAAATAGATTCCATGGGTCCAAGACAGCTTTTGGATTGGCAGTCCCCATGTTGACATTCTCAGTGAAAGCTGATGAGCTTGCAGCAGGAGCACCTGTGTGCTGAGATGCAGCAAATGTTTATGTCATGAACGCTACAAAAATAATACTGGTATTTTTCCAAGAGTAGCCTGATAAATATACTCACTTTTGAGGATAGAAATGTAATTAAGAAGAAGGGACAATAATTCTGGAAAATGCTTGCAAGAAAAAGAAAAATAAACAACTCTGAATTATTTCTTGTTTTTATTTTGCTACAGACACTTAGTTCAGCATGATGAAAGGTGATGCAAGAAGAAGTGATGTTTTTATGCTATTGCCACACAACAAGGAGGAGTCAAAAAGTGTAAATGCTGCCCACAAAAGAAAGGAATTGCTTGATCATTTATATAAATGGACTGGTCTACGAAGTGAAGAAAAATGTTGCTCTTGACTTTTGTTTTTAAGTAATTTTTCCTTCTTAACATACGAAAAACTTTTGGAAAGTTGTAAGCCAGCTTGCAACTGCAAACTTCATTTGTACATAACAATTTGTTTTCATCAGTTGGGCCCTATCTTTACAATACTGTGTCTGTTGCTCAGGCCCTGTAAGTAACATTCCATTTATTGACAGCACTTCGGGGAGGTTCAAAACCGCTGCCTTGTAGCACAGCCATGGGTGCTCAGATTTTCAGACTAGGTATGCGATACATTTTCCTTGAAAAACAACAGACGATTCGTGTTTTTCACTTAGAAAACCTCAGCCAGGATGTTGTCTCATTGGTGTGCTCAGCAAAGCACTCTGGGCGTGTAATTGTCCAAGACGTCTCATTGACAAGGTGTGATATAAATGCTTTACTCGCAGGCATTTTGCTTACACTGATGGGCAGACACTAATTGTGATTATTTGGAGAGCTATGTATACTTTGCTTCCGAAGAGCAAAAGGCAGGGAGTGATGGATTTAGAAGGAGAATTTTTATAACATCTGTGTTATTTTATTACATTTTTTAAGCACTGCCTCAGCTTGAATGCTCTGGTTGTGCATTACCCAGTGTCCAGAGAGCTCCAGGCCCACATCAGAGGAGCACCCTCAGGCCTCCATCCATGCCCCAAAGTCCCCACAGTTGCCTCCTGGAAGGCTCCCAGCGTTGTGCTACTATTCCTGCTTTCATGTTTATTCCCCACCACTCTTGCAGCCTAACAGCAAGGCCCCGACATGACTGTACTCCACAGGCCTCTCCTGCCCTTCCTCCTCACTCCAACTGCCCAGGGCCTTGTAGGTCAAGGCATCACCAGAAGTCTCTGCCGCTTGTGGCACCCCAAGATAAGGGCATTGCTTCCCATGGTTGGCTCTGAACTGCATGTGTCCTGTGTTGGAGGCAGCTGGTGTTGAGGGAGACCCAAGCTGTCATGACTACTTCCAGCAGGCTAAAGCTGAGTTCCAGGATGAAATTCTTGTCCAAAACAGAATCCCTCTGTGAAAACCTCATGACCTCTGTGAGAGTGGATGGTTTGTGCGAGAATGGTAATGCTTGGCTACATGGGCCCTCACAGCCCCTAACAGGGGATCGTCATTCTCTGCGCATGCATGGATATGTGCTGCTGTTCCTCATCAGCAGGATCTTTAGCCCACGTGGAGCACCCTTCTGGCACTGACTGGCAGTCCTGCCATCACATAGCCAGCTTGCTGTGGTGGTTGGGGGGTTGGGGGCAGGGGTGAAAGAAATAGAAATGGAAAACTAAGGAACTGCATTTGAAGACTTGAGGGTAGTAGTAGTATTGTCTTCATATCCCATGGTTCAAATCCCTTGCCTGAATGCCCCAGCCCTCTCCTTCTGGGAAGTACAGAGTCAGGAATACCATCCCCAGCAGTCTGGCAACACAGATGCAGTTAAATGGTATGGTTTGAATGACACTAAAGGTTTTATGGAAGATTTTCTGCCCTGTCAAGCAAAGCTCTAGAGATCTTAACTTTGTTTCTGAATTATACATGCATATGTAACCTTTTCCTTCTCCTTTCTTTCATAACTGAAAGAAAACAGATTTTGTACATCTCTGTTATGGACCAAATAGAAAAGATACTGCTAGAAAGGCCCTAGATCCTTGGATATACATGTAAATTACTTTCCAATACTAAATCCATGGTGTGTCTCTTTGTTAAAATGTTTATGATGTGCCTACTGTATATCCAAAAGAGACAGAAGAGAAAGATGTAGTTCTTTGAGTATGACCTCTTCAGGGCTTCCATAAACATTATGACTCTGAAGAAAACTTGTTTTCACTGGTTGCCTACAGAAGCATCCTCGTTGCACTTCTGTTTGTAAGTTGTCCAGAGGGAAAGAGGATTTAGTCTGAACTTCGCACAATAAATTAGAAATGTTAGTCAGGTAAGTCAGTAAATATGGAGACAGGCTGTGTATCCTGGACATCATGCAAACAAGACCAACTGTGCCCCATTCTAGAAGAATGAAGATGTGGAGAAGATTTCAGTGGCAGCCTTTTCTGTTCTGATGAAAATAAGTACGAATCTTTAATTCTCGAAATATTGTTACAAAAATAAATATAAAAAAAGATAGGTACAAGTGAATATCTTCAGAATATTAGGCAAAATTTAGGAGTTAAAATTCTACCATCCTAGTAAACAGAGCATAAAATGTTCACTTTCATTTATTTAATGATTTTGATCATTGCAGCTCCTACCTATTCCCAAGCATTGCACCTGACACTAAATACACCTCTCTAAACTAAATGTGAAGCTCTAGAGAGCAGGCAGCAGCAGGAGAACAAAAATTGAGTCCATTTCTAAATGCACAAAAATGCTAGTACTGAACTGGCTGAAAATGTTTATTGTGTGAAACATCAAGGGAGAAAAGATTGCTTTTCATATGGATTTCTGTTCTCTTTTGGGATCATTCTAACTGTTTTTAACTCACATGGAAAAATCCATCTGCTTTTCATTCCGGTTGGTTTTAATTCCCTCATCACAGGGAAAGCAGCAGACAGGGAGAGACATGGGAGGAACAGGAAGCAAAGGGCGAGGAAGACAATGAGTTTACCCAGTACAGCAATTGTTTTTCTAACCTTGTACATGTGTGTGGATGCTTGGTTTGGAAGGCACACCAGAGAGAAGACAAATCAATAAAAGCTGTTCTCACAAGTCTGAGATTAAATATTCATAAAGCACTGATATAGAGCAGGTTTTGTCTTTATCTATTTCATATTTTTTCACTAACCAAAATTCGGTTTTGAAAAGACTTCTTTCCAGCTTACTGCAGAAGTTATTTTTTGGAATTTCTTTATGGTTCTAGACATGACTTTCAAAACCAATGATTGTGACTGCGGAAAGATTTTGATGTAAATATTGTAAAGAACGAGATTGTTATTGCTGTCACAAGGCAGATAATTTGATGATTGGTCTTTCTGCAGCTCAGAAAAAATAATGCAGTTAATATAGCCTTGGAATGCATTTCCTCTAACATCTGTCAGATGTCAATTAAAATGTTTTCATTAATGCAGTAATGTCCTTTTTATCATGTAAATTGTATTGAGCCTACTTTTGAGTAACTTAATTAAATATGTTTATAAACTAGAAATCTGAGGAGCTACAGATGACACAGATATTTGATAAGCTGTCCTTTGAGTCAAACAGCAATAAATGTTGTAAGCTATTGGCAAAAAATGCTGTAAACCAGTAAGGAAAAAAAAAAGAAAAAGGACTACATGTTGTAATTACAGTGAATATATCTGGACAAAAGGTCAGTTCCACATAGATCTTGGATATGGCTCATCTTGATGTGAGAAGTCTCAGGGGAGACTTTATTGCTCTCTACAGCCTCCTCAAGCTTGTAGCGAGATGGGGGTTGGCCTCTTCTCACAGGAAACAGTGATAGGATGAGAGGAAAGGGCCTCAAGTTGTGCCATGGGAGATTCAGGTTGGGTATTAGCAAAAATTTCTTCTCAGCAAGAGCGGTGAGGCAGTGGCACAGGCTGCCCAGGGAGGTGGTGGAGTCACCGTCCCTGGAGGTGTTGAAGAACCATGTGGATGTGGCACTGAGGGACGTGGTCAGTGGGCATGGTGGGGGTGGGCTGATGGTTAGACTAGGTGATCTTAGAGGTCTTATCCAACCTTAACGATTCTGATTCTATGACTCAAAGGCAGAGGCACTGACTTAGGCAACTCTGCCACATGCCAGAATTCCCTTAAGCGGAGCAAATTAAGAAGACAGAGATGTGAAGATAACACCAGCTCTTAGGTTGTGAGCTCCAAGTGCAGAAGAATTGTATTGTGTATATACTGTTCAACAACAGATCTGAGTACTAAGGTACAGATGCTCTGTAATGACCTGTGGGGTGGAGTTGTCTGAGCTGGTCCTGAGCAAGAAAGCTGCAGAAGGGGCTTTCTTCTTGGGAAGTATTGATACCCCAGATCCAGAGAGGCAGGACACCACGTTCTCCAACTTGCCCCAGCTGTCATCTTCAGGGAGCAAGCTTGGTCTTTCTGTATTGTGCACTGTATCACCACCTAAACTTAACTTGTGTTGTTCTTGACACAGGACAATGTTAGCTAAGCACCTGTAGATCTAACCTGGTCATCTGCATGCTGGAAGTTTCTAAACCAGCCAGGCAAGAGGGAGGAAGTACTGAGAAAAGAAGTGAAGGAATTAAGTTGTGTTTCAGAGATACTACTTATTGAATATGCTAACAAATAATTTCAAATCAGAAAAAAAAATACATAAAGTGCCACTGTAATCCTTACTGCCTCAAGGCATAGAGGTGCCCTTTGTTTTGTTCCTTTTACAGAAAATTCAGTTCAGTATGCCCAACTGAATTTGTGAGAATTTAGGCTAACTGGTACTTTCTCATAAAAAATCAACCAGTATTATTTATTGAAAATGAAATATTTCTTCTGAAGAGAAATCATTAAAGAATACACATCTGGAAAGGGGATATTCTAAGGCTGCCTTAGCTAAGAAAACTGGGTATTCCTGGGGAAAGGAGACCTATGCTTCTTGTTTTCAGCAAAGGATACTTCTTATCTCTGATAGATTTGTAACAATACAGGTACTCCGTGTGTGGCAATCTGTGACAACTCATATATGGATTTATTCAAAACAGCTGTAGTGTTTTCTTCTGTTTATCCCCGCTGAAGATCATGTCTCTTAACCTTGCTAAGTGGAGACAAATACGTGTTTGCACAGCAGCAGTGCTTTAGATTTTATTTTGACAACAGAAGTTCTCAGTGATATCAGCGTTAGGATGAAAAGCACCCTACTCAGTCTTGTTGATCAAAAAAAATTTTTTCACTTCATTCCGAAGTAAAAGATGAATCCTTGAGACACACAAGAAAATGCTCTGTCACTCAATTCCTTTGACTTTCCAATATGCACCCAGGTAAAAGGCATACACAGATTTACTTTCATTGGCACTGCTGCTCTTAATGTTCTGACTGCAAGCTCTGCTTATGCATTCTTTTAAGTGTGGTATCTCTCCTTTTTAAAATTCAGCCTTGCATTTGGATGCACACAGGTTGAAATTCACTTATGATACCAAAAATTGTTGTGACAATTAATCTAAAGATAAACTAAGCAGACAAGTAAGAAAGAGCATAGAAGATGAAGGGTTAAGTGATGATGTGAGCAGAAGCTGGGCTCAATATTGTAGCTGTTATAAATCCGGAGAACAACATAGCTGCAAGGTGTTTTATGACTTGAAAAGCTATTCATTCTTTACATAGCATTACCATTAGTTACCTATGTAAGTTGTATTAAAATAAAGCCAGGAGTTAACTGAACCTTACATTTTATAGGTGCATGTTTAATTAAATTGTAAGTTTTATCTGTAGTAATAAAATACGAAAGTCATCTGAGTTAACACACAGCTTTACACTTTTAAGGTCTGACATATCTTCAGCATCTCCATTCCAGGCTGTTTGGTATATGAGCCATAACATCCACTGGGGGAGAGTGCTAATCTCTGGGCCTTTTCATTTGCAGCTAGGAAGCTATCCCGCTCATCATGCTGCTGCTGTATTAAGCGAGTAAATAAAACCGCTTCCTGCGCTGGAATGAAGTGAACCCACAACCTCAAAAGAAAATTCCCATAATCATTGCAGAGCACTCAGCATTGCATATTATTTAAATCTAAAAGCACCAACACAGGAATGTACTGTAAAAATATATTCAAGCTGTCCTGAAGGATGCACAAATGTTTCCTGTTGATGTTGGAGGACAGAGGAGGACACTTTTACATATGGAAACATTACATGAAAAGCCTTTTTTAACCGTATGTATGATTTTTGCAGGACTTTGTTTCTAGACTTTGTTTTTCGTGAGTAATTTTTCATTTCCCTCCCTGTTACAACAGGTTTGCTAGAACTTTATCTAGCCCAGATAAAGGGTAGCCCAGGGAAAGGCCTGAAATAGGCATCTGTACATCTCATACCTACTCCTACAATATTGTTTACAGAAAAACTGAACTTCTCAACATGTATTTCTAAACTATGATTTTGCAAACTGAATTTACAGACGTAGTAGGGAAAATAATGACCTGATTTGTCATTGTTCCCTTATCACAGTGCAATCACTCATCCCTTAATTTTTTGTGAAAAATCTAAGGGATTCAGCCTAGTTCCACTTAAACTGCTGTGAAGCCCCCCTCTAGGGGGTTATCTAATGAGGTCTGGCAAAACTCCTCATTCATTCAGCACTGCGGTATTCTGGAGGTACCACTGTTAGGAGACTGGGAAGCTGTGTGGATTACCACTGCTGTCTGTCCTGCATATCTGGGGAGCATGAACTAGACAGGCATCTGCCAGGCCCTGTCTGCCATTCCTTTGGTTGTGGCTCACACCAAGACTACTCCTACCTCTGAGAAGGGTTTGAACTCAGAAAGTCCACTGGTGGGCACAGTTGTATGATGTGGAGGCCATCGCAACACATCCTCTGCCTAGGCTGAGTGGCAGAGAATGGGGATGCACCACATGTAATGAATGTCTCAGATTAAAAACAGAGCTGAGCCTGTTTTCACTTGCACATGGACAAGTCAGGACTCAAAAATGCATTCATATAATGCTACATTATCAATCTGTCGAGCTCTGACAGCAGAAACTGTACAAAATTTTTAAGATAGAATCAGATGTGGTTGAAACTTATTTACCTTTGACTTACCCAAATCAAGTCAAAGGTAAATTTGAGTGAGTGAGGAATGATCAGGACAGAACACATCAAGAAGCATTTCTACTGAAATTAAATACAGAACTTCTTTTGCTAAGGTCCAAGATGATCACAGGGACAGGTCAGCTGAAACCAAGTTACCTCACTTTTGTTTCAGGGCCTGCTGTATTCTGTATATTTTCTGACTGAGTTGGGAGAGAGAGAAGGGCATAACTTGTTTTTATTGCTCTCTTACAATTAATTTTCAAGCTATGATGACTGTGCAGTGGATTCACAGCACTCATAGCTGCTGACTTCCCCAGAAACCAACAGAGACAACAAAAACCTCTACTGGAAGAGATTATTATCTGTATCCTGGAGATGATTCTTGATTAATAACAGTAATGATTTGTGTTCATTGTAAGACAGAACACATCTATCACACAGATAAACTGAAGCAGTGCTTGTAGGTGTGAAGGAGATTGTTGAGGATTCTTGTTTTGGAAAGCTTGGGCAAACATCTCTAGCTGAATTGTAAGACTTCATCCCTCAAATACAAGTTTCTGTTGCCTTGGCTTGTTTACTGCATAGACAGGCAAAAATTCATAGCTCTGTACCCTTGGCTGCAATATGCATCAGAATCTCGTCATCAGTGGAAGGCACTGCTGATTATTTAACTTTGGGGCAGTAGAAATGTAACTTTTGATAACTCTTTCTAAGATTATTAGCTTTGTGAATCCTTAGATAAATAAAACTGTAAGCTGACTCTTAAACAACCACAGTTTGCTAAGCAAGCAAATACTTCGCACGATCATTCCCGAGAGAAATAGTATTACACTATAACAGGAAATCACAAGTCATTTGTATTAAAGTTCGGTTCTTGACTGCAAATTCTCTTTCAGAAATGATAGTAGTCTTTCATATGTCTGTAATTGCGTCCTGGGTTTGAACTTGAGACTCCAGGTGTTCCAATAATGTGTGTCTGTAATAATAATGTATTGCATACACATTTTCTCAGCAAAGTTACATCTGGGATTTGCATGGATTTCTGTTCAGTTTATATTGCAGAAGAAGAGAGAAAGCAGGGACTATCTGAAGAAGAAATATGTTGTTTTCATGCCTGACCAGCCTACCTTCTCACTGGCAGAGATCACTGCTTCTGCAATGAAAGAGAGAGTGGGTGTTGTATAAGATATCTAGATTGGGTAAATGGACAATAAGGTGGGTGGAAATTTGGCAGGACAACTGGGCTCAGAGGGTGGTGATGAGCAGCACAGAGTCCAGCTGGCAGCTGGTTGCTAATGGCATGCCCGGGGGATCGATACTAGGGCCAAGGATGTTAACAGCTTTATTTACAATTTGGACAATGGAATTAAGTGTGTGCTTAACATGCTCCCTCCAGCGTAAATTATTCTAATAGTTATTTTCATTTAGGGATTCACAAAATAGGTAGGGCTGGACACAAGCAGATGAGGCATGGTGAATGTGTTAGGTCTCCTTCCTTGTAAAAAACTCTTATTCCTCAGCAGTGATTTGACAGCATAAAAGTGGATTCATTAGCATGCCAGCTTCATAGAATCACAGAATCATAGAATTGTTCAGGTTGGAAAAGACCTTAAACATCTTCAAGTCCAACCAAAACCTAATCATACTACCCTAACTCTAACAACTCTTCACTAAATATATGCAGTAGTGCAAAGACAGCATCATAAAACTGGAAAATTCCATCCTGAACTGGCATTACTGCCATTGGCTGAGTTATTGCCCCAGGGACTGCCTTTTACGTGTAAAAAGAATCACTAAATTATGGCATTTTCTCCAACAAGGTGGATAGCCTTAGTGCTGTTTCAGATGCTACTTTCACGTGTTTCAGCATCTCCTCAAGAACTCTTCTTACTCTTTCACTGGCCAACGCATTTTTCTCTAGGACCTGCTCCAAAGCCCACATCTGCCACTTCTTCTCAAGATAATAGTGATGTAGACACCACTGTTGTGTATGATGATAAAAATACTGCCCCATGGTAGACGAACAGTTTAGCATTTGCCCAGATTAAAAACAAATTTTGAACATTCAGGGGACAGCTGTCAGCTGGAATGCGTTTATAACATTCTGAAGTTCGGAACTTTTTTGGGGGGTGGATTTTGTGGAACTCTGTACAGAATATCAAATCAAAACAAAACAAAAATCACAACAACAACGAAAAAAACCCCATCAAAACCCAACAAAAATAAAAAAAGAAGAAAAAAGAACCACTTTGGCTAGTTATTTCTAGATGCCTATTCCCACACTCGTCTTCCTATTTTGCTGTTCATATCTTCTGTTTTCAGTGTGCCTGACGTACACGATATGAGTCATCCCCATCACTTATGTTTCCTGACTAACAGCAGTTTGGGATGAGACTTTTTTCCCTTTCAGCTGACATTTTCTTTCGGAGTAAGGGGCAGGGAAATATTTTAAATTTAGTATTTAAAAACGTTGCCAAGCTAGCGTGGGAACTTTTCAGTGAAATCCAGAAAGGCACATATCGTCAGTTGCCTGCTGGGATTTGATTCCTCCATCCCCAGAGGAAAAGCTTTGAGGAGTACAAGGGCATTTCATTTTCCATAACATCCAAATTAGCCACACTAACTTTTCCTCGTCTTTGACATTCAGACTTTTACTCATGATGTTACTTTTTTTTTTTTAATTAATTTCTTGAGCATTTCTTCCATTCACCTACCTGGCCTCCCTCATGTACCTTTCCTCCATGCTCCATTCTTATTTCTCAGTTTCCTTCTACCTTTCCTATAGGAAAAATACAATTACTCAAGCGCTCTTTTTATTCACTTGGAGAATTTTCCCCATACATATTTGGTTGTTTTTTTTTTTTTTCATTACATTTTTAGATGTAGGTGTGAGATCAAATCAATATAATCTACAATAATAACAGCAGATACAGATTTGCAGCATCAAATCCTTGTCTTCTTGTCTGGATTTTCTGCTATTTTCAGATGCAGCTGCAGCTGAGATGAGACTGGAGCACAAAACCCACAGCAAAGAACAGACATAACTCATCTCAAAACCATGCAAAGCGAACATATTTGTAAATCTTTATGACAGACAGGAAAATACAGATTTTATTACTCCATTTTAGTCACTGTGTTATGTTTCCGAAGGCACAGTCCACAGCAAAAACAATGATCTCTTTCAGATGTCAGAGAGACGGCTCATTAAGCTCAATCTCCTAGCAGCCACCAAAAGAAAATGACATCATAAGAAGCTTTGCTTTGTCATTTCTAATGATGTTCAGGTCTTTCAGTTAAGTAATGCATACTCTCATATCAGAGCAATATTTCTTCCCATAAAAAGTACTTCCATTAGTATTTCCTTCCCCATTCCTATTTTAATATACACATTTTTTAAAAAGAATAAGGTTGGGATTTTCTTTTTTTCCTGAAGACGTGATTAANTTCCCAGATTTTGGAGATTGATCATCACAATTTATGCCTGTTTATTACTTTCAATGTATTTAGGTTTATAGCCATTATATGGTATATATACCATATGGTTATTATGATAGAAATATTTGCCCATTATTGTTTTTAGATGTTGCTATTTTCAGTATAACTTTTCATTAATTCTCTGCCATAAGAATTTCCCTTTCTGTCTCGTAAAACAGAATATCTGTTGCATGTGTTCCTGGAAGTATTACATTCCATATTCAGAGCAAATGACAGGTGTATTTGCCACTTCACCTATGCTGTACAACCATTACCACCTTCTAAAAAATGTGGCTAGGGGTTCTTGCTATTTAATACGAGAAACAGTTAAGGCTCCATTTGGGGCAATGAATGTGCAAGTCAAGTCAGGTGACATACTCAAAATAACCTCAGAGATTTCAGAATAATTTCTCGCATTTTCAAAAGTCACCTTAAACAAAATTAAGTCAACTTCAGGCAAATCACTGTTGAAAACAGGACTAAGCAAGCTTTAACTGGATATTAGCTTTTACAGTTTGTTCTGACTCACTCTATGATTATGCAGTGCAGTAGTTCGCAATCAGCTGAATTGAAAAGTTAGTTCCCAGGGCGGTCTTTCTTTTGTGTATAAAGATAAGCTTCCATATGCAGGTGTCAGAATCTGTTCTCTCTACCACACTGTATTGATGTTTGGAGGAAAAAAAAAAAATGTCTGACATGACACTGATGATCTTTAACGCTGCATATTTCCATGCTATTATAAAAGCAGCCCTATCACTCTCAACACTTTGCTAGTAGCTCATTATAAAAATGCAAAGGATAATGTCAGCATCTCTGTTTCCATGAATATTTTGACATTCACACCTCCGCTGATGGGTGCCTGAATAAACAAGCCACGTGAGCTGCACAGGTGCCTGGTGCCTGGGACCAAACCCTAGCCCTAGGGTTCCTGCTCCATTGAGCACTGAGGTGGAAGATACAGCAGGTACAAGCCTTGTGCAGTAGGTGTGATCATGTTGTGACACAGGGTCTGTGTGTTAGCGACTGACGAGAGGAGCCTTGCTTTATCTTGTCAGCATGCGTAGTCTGGTTTTAAAGCTTTTTCAATGGAACCAACATTGTTCCAGTGGGCGCCTTTCACAAATCCAATTGCACAGGAAAGAAACTTCACCTACTCCCCTACTCTCAACATGTTTTGGAGTCTCTGCTCTAAGTCAAGGAATAAGGCAGACACACATTGAATCAATTTGAAGAAATATTTTAAAATTCTGTTGCTGAGAGAAATGGTGAGGTGATTACAAAGCACAGAGGATCTAAGGATGGCATTATTTTTGTATACAGAATGTCTGGAGCTCTTCATTGCAATTCCACTCCCCCCTCCCCCNGGAAGGAAGGAAGGAAGGAAGGAAGGAAGGAAGGAAGGAAGGAAGGAAGGAAGGAAGGAAGGAAGGAAGGAAGGAAGGAAGGAAGGAAGGAAGGACGGAAGGAAGGATGGAAGGAAGGAAGAGAAAGATTGAAATACAGAAATTCTGAGTATTGGACTTCTGATGTACTTTGAAGTTAGCAGTTCATTAAGTGTACCATTCTGCTGCTGGAACAATCCATAAAAGATTTATACTCTCCAGAAGCATTTATCATGTAATGACAAGAACAATGAAATATCCCCTTTTTTAGAATATCATAAAAGATCTGTCTTCTCTTCAACACCCAACTACAGCAAAGCTTTATGGTACAGATGTTGCGACATCAAATAAGGAATTGCCGAATGGACAACTGTGATTTGATTTGTATAAAGGACCTTCTACCCACAAATTCAGTTTGCTGGGATAGGAATTTGAAGGTTTCGGCTGGGCTTTACAATTGATGCTAAGCTCTGGAGGTTGTTCCAGTCGTGCTGCTCATTTTAATAAACCCAGTAGCCAGTTAACTATATAACCTAGAATGTTTTTATTGGGAGAGATTTCCTTGTAGAATTTAAAAATATATATATTAGCCATGGCAGTTTAGGGGGAATTTTACTGAAACTGTTGTACCTTTATTGTCTCAGGGAGGGTGGGGATATTTGGTAGCCTCTCCTCCAAAATGCAAGCAATCTTACTGAGGTTGGCAGAGCTCATTGTTTTGTTGCTCAGAGATAGGTACCTACTTGAAAAACAAATGCTTCATTTCAATGCGTTTATTCAAGTACTTGGAGTCGTGCACTTCCTTAGAAGCCTTCCTGAATCAAAACTTTGAGATGACATTCTTTTGGTTGCCTCTGTCATTTCCTACTTGGCACTCTTCTTCCTCACAAAAATGATTGGGATTGCTCTCCATTGTCTTGCTGAGTAGTCATAACACATCCACAAGTCTTTGGATGCCAATATAAACGCCGAAAGTGGCAAAATAATGGCACTCCATACTTCTTTAGATGGCATTTTCACTTTTATTGACAAAATCTTGTTCTTTTCATCAGCCACACTTGTCCATTTTGATTTATTTTTATGTGCACAGCTTTTAGCATCATAATGAAATATTATTTACAAAGTTAGACACAACTAAATGTAGGTGGAAGTATCCAGAAAGCAGGAGCACTGTTCAAAGCAGTGATTTAAAAATATTTATTATTTGTGAAACATATTCATTATTCTTGGCTTGTTTCTGTTCACTGCTGTTATTTATCTTAACACAGCCCTCATTTCAGTGTGAACTCAGTCTGCCCTAAAGAAAAAAGATCAAAATGCTTTAAATCATAATCTCACAGTAACAATAAGAGATAATATCTCCAGTTCGTTTCGCCTGCAAAAATGTCTGGGCCAAGAGGACTGCCAAGACTCATAAAACTCTGACGTCACTATTGATTTATTGGCATGAATCTATCATATCTTTATATGATGTTTACTGGTTTTGATTCCAGTTCATGCCAACATTAACTTCCTTTAATTTTAACTCTCTGTGTGTACTTGGATACATTTTGGTAGTGGAGATTTTTTAGTTTGGTGAGTTTATTTTTGTTTGTTTGTTTGTTTGTTTGATTGATTTTTTTTTAAGGAAATTGATATACAAGTCTGTCTTCAACTTTGGTGTTCAGAGAAATGGAAGATCTGCTAGGGTTGATAAGCTCTTTTTGTTTTCAATATTGAGATTAATGCAGACTTGAGCCTAAAGAGATACGCTCCAGTATCTTCTTACTTGACATTGTCATTACTTCAGACAGCCTTTTTTTTTTAATATAAAAACAGCATTGCTATAATGAGACCAAGCTCTTTATAGTGCAAAATGTAATCAGCCAATTTCCATTACTATCGTGTATGACAGTATGACTTCATTCCTAACACAATTTACTTAAATTGAACATTTTGGCAGACGTGTGCATGAGACTAGAGGAGCAGAACTTCTATTAAATCATATCCTGAAACAATAACAGATTGTGTTGTAGATCTAGCTATGGAGAAGTTTCCAGCTCTGCTCATAACTTATTGCACGTTATAAAAGACATTAGGAAAGTATACCCAGCAAAAGACTGAAAAACACTCCATAATCTGAACAGAAATGACATGCACAGATAAACAATGTGATTTGTGATGAAGAGGCTTATATAGCATTGCTGTGTAGTTAATAAAGGTCAGTGAACACGTCCACTTGTAGTGATTCCAGTCACACAGATGAGAGGAAATGAACAATACTTTAGTGAAAAATGCTTTTTTCTTCTGCTTTTCTGGGCTCATATACCGTCTTCCTTAGGATAAATGATAAACACAAAACACGATTCTTCTCTTTGCAGGTAGTGAACTGTGCAGGCACTGTGGTGTTTTTAGTAATTATTTGTGTGTGTGTGTGGAAATCTGTTACAGTTTGCAATATAGTAATGAATATAGGTAAAAGAAATTATCCTAGCCCTTGGACTAAAGTCCTACAAATGTCTGAGGAATCTTCATTAATAAGATGCTCCATCTCTTGCCTAAACACAGGGGTACTTACATGGAAGAATGCATCCACCACCTTTCTGGGCAGGCCAGCCTATGTTGGGTTGAGGGATGAGTGCTAGAATTTGATAAAATGATCTGTGGAAAGTCAAAATGACTAAAACCTGCAGCAGTTTTCACATATCATATTTGAACTTTATTTTGCATCTTCTCAATGGGATTGTCTGGTCTAAATTTAACAGATTTGATCTGGGTTCTTTCAACATGAACCATGTCAACTTTATACTATCACAGGGCAAAATTATTTCAAGTGAAGCATTAGATGTAAGGCTTTCTGTACTTTTGTCAGTTGTTGGCACAAGCCTAAAAGCAGAATTGTTAAAGCTCTTGGAACGAGTCCAGAGGATGATCAGAGGGCTGGAGCACCTCTCCTGTGAAGAAAGCTTGAGGGAACTGGGCTTGTTTAGCTTGGGAAAGAGAAAGCTCTGGGGAGACCTCATTGTGGCCTTCCAGTACTTGAAGGGAGCATATAAACAGGAGAGGGAGCGGCTGTTTATGAGGGTGGATAGTGATAGGACAAGGGGGAATGGTTTTAAACTGAGACAGGAGAGGTTTAGGTTAGATATGAGGAGGAAGTTTTTCACACAGATGGTGGTGACTCACTGGAACAGGTTGTCCATGGAGGTTGTGGATGCCCCATCCCTGGATGCATTCATGGCCAGGCTGGATGTGTCTCTGGGCAGCCTGGTCTAGTGGTTGGCGACCCTGCACATAGCAGGGGGGTTAAAAGTAGATGATCATTGTGGTCCTTTTCAACCCAGGCCATTCTATGATTCTATGACCCATGTCATTACTGGTAAATTTGTGTTTGGCATGTTGAGTTGAATGAGATCCGTATCACACCAAAAGAAGACATGATGCCAGAGGCCTCACTAAAGTCAGAAGGACTACTTGTATGTTAAATATTGGCTACAGTAAATGTATTGTTGGCTGAGAGCCAATGGGCATCTCTCACACATAACTATTCCTTTAGATAAAGCACCTGCATTTAGCAGCAAAAAAAAAAGGTCTGCTTTGGGAAATGGTGAAGTAGAAATTGACCTGAATGAAATCTATCTTGGCAGATAAAATAATTTCTTTTAGGGGGGAGGTTATTACCTGGGACTAGCTTATAGACAGTTCCATTAGAGCTCTCATCTGCCTACTGAAAGTGTGAAATGTCATTCATATAGAGTCAATGGTGTCTAATGACCTCAGAAATTCCATAGCTGTGTCACCTGGGGCAACCGAGCTGTTCTCCATCACAAAGTGTTCAAATTTGCCTAGATGTTCCTTGTGTTTTAGATTTCTAGTGGAGTAATTCTTATTTAACTTTAGTTTTTAAAATTAAAAGCCTGATTTTTTTTTCATTACCATTTCTACTAACAGCCCCTATTCATTTAAATAAATATACAGATGGAAAGCTATTTTCAGAAGTGCTCAGCATTGGCTTACATTCTGTTGAAGTCAGCAGTAAAACTCCTACTGACTTTTACTTGGGAGTGGAACTATGTCAACACTGAATGGTTTTGAAAAGCACAGCTTAAGTGTCATTTTGACTAAATGCTGCCCAGGTATAATGTGAATATATTAAGTCAAAACATGTATTTAAATATGTCACAATATTTTCTGTCCACATTTTCTCCTTAACATGGGTGCCTTGTCTGCACAGGCATAGACATACCACAGAATAAGTCATATACTTCCTACGGATACTGCTGCTTAATTCAAGCTGCTGTTACAACATGTTATGTAGCTTACCAAGTTTAGCTGGAATGTGTTTGAAATATACCAGCCATTTGCATCCTTGCTGCTACATGTAATTACTTTCCTTTTGTGTTTTTTCCTTCTTTTTTAACACAGATGTCTGAAGGAGTTTAGGTAATTTGTATTTGATCTTGAACAGTATACCATTAACATCTGAATAATGATAGTAGATGATGCTGTTCCTCAGGAACAGAAAAAACATCCTTAATATGGTGATTCCCATGTGTACATATGTGTATGTATTCACACACGCACAGATATATATGTATGTACATATAAAAATATGCATGGTGGTAATTTCAGCACATTGATTTTTAATGCCTCTTTCCAGCTAGATTCTGATGAATGAGGCTTGGCTCCGTCACAGTTTAAGCCTATGTAGGTTGGGATGACTGCAAAACCAAATCTTACCCCTGGAAAAGATACATATATCCACCAAATAAGCTTCTGAGTGGACTCATTATGTAGGTACTGGTGCTGGAGTATGACAGAAGATGGAAAAGCCTGACTAAAGGCAGGTTCATGGATCACTCGCACAATGCGAGACCTGAAGATTGTTCACTGAAAAATCTGTTCAATATCTGCTAGTTCATAGAAATGTGATTGTTTGATGATGATGAGAGAGACTTGGATCAGTCTGTAAGCACACAATAAGAACAACAACTGTCCTTTTTTCTTAGACATTTTTCTTGAGATTAAGTGATCAGTGACGGTTTGGTCAGATTTGAATGCCAACAATGCTGTTACAATAGTAACATGTTGTTTCCATCAACCCCTGTGGTTAATGGGAAGCAGGGCTGTTTTTCTCATCTAGATGTATAATCATGCCTACAACTGCCTCAAGAGACAAACAATTATAAAATATACAATAGAGAGTGTGTATTGCATACAGATTTATATAAGCATGTATTGTCTATTTAGTATAATTATGTATGTAACAATTTTCTCAGTATAGATATAATATTTAAGTGGAAGGAGGAGAAGAAAGGAATGCATGCTTTCACAATGTGACAGTAAGAAGCATACTACATTTGCTACAAAAGCATAAGAGACCAAATGAAACAACTTAGAAATTGTTGCCAGTAATGTTCGATTTATCTGCTTAATTTTCTCCTTTTTTTTTTTTTTTTTTT
>JACDJE010000086.1:2547256-2590611 GCA_016647715.1 Pavo muticus | reverse complement strand
GGCCGGGCCGGGCCGCGCCGCACCGCCCGATCGGGGGCGGGCCGGGCCATCAGCTGACCGGCCCCGCCGCGGCGCTCGGTGGTGCCGCTGCAGCTCAGTCGCTCTCCCTGGCAGCGGCGCGGCCCCGCGGATTTACTGCTGTAGTCCAGCGCGTCCCGCCGGCTGGCCGCCCTTCTCCCTCTTCCCCCTCCCCTCTCGGCCGCCGCGATGCTGCCCCACTTAGCCCTTCTGCTGCTGGTCGCCGGCGCCGCCCGGGCCCTTGAGGTAAGCGGGGCAGGGGGCGGTCGGGCGGGGGCTTGCTCCCGCCGTCCTCCTGCGCCTCCCGAAGGCTTTGTCTGCCCGGAGCCGCCCCTGCAGCGGGGCTCGGTGGAGGTCCCCGGTGCCTGCCCGGCGCCAGAGCTTCCTTCCCCGGCCGCCGGCGAACAATAGGGCCGCTCCCGCCGAGCGAGGGGGTGGCGGGGGCAGGACGGAGGCAGAGAGAGAGGTCGACGGCTCTCACGGCCCCGCGCATCGCTGCTACCCGGCTGCCTGCGCCCACCGCTGCCTTCAGGCTTTTTGCGGGAACGGTGCGCGTCCCCGGGGGTTCCTCCGCCGAGGGTCGGGGAAGGGAAACTTTGCCGGCCGGGCGGCGGGCGGAGCGGCGTGCGGGGGAGGCACCGCGCCCGCCCCATCGCGCACACCCTCGCAGGTGCGCGGGGCGGCGGCGAGGAGCCTCCCAGCGGGGCTGGCGCGGCAGCCGGGCGGCTGGGACGCGGGGCGGGGGCGGCGTGCCGAGCCGTGCGGAGCCGCGGGGCGGGTTTCCCTGCGGCGGGGCGGGCTGGGGCTGCGCGGCGGCGAAGCGTGAGAAGATGGCGCCGCTGCAGTGCAGCAAAGGGGCGCCGTCATGCGAGCGGCGGACGGCCCGGCCCTGGGCGGCATCGCCCTCCTCTCCTCCTGCCCCGTACTGCCTGCGCAGCCCCGGCCCGGTGGCACCCTCCGCTGAGGTCCCGGTGGGGCGGGGACGGGTGGGCTCCCCTCGCCCGCCGGGGCTGAGCGCAGAGGGCAGCCGGTGCCGCTCGGTGAAGGTGTGCGGGGAGCCGCCCCCCGGTAGCCGCACATCGGCCCGGAGCCCTCAGCTCCCAGCCTTCTCTGCCCTAGTGAGCCCGCAGGGCTGGCACCCGCGCTCAGCCGGGACCCAGAGCCCGGAGCTCTGCTCGCTCCCGGGCGGGGAGCCGCGGGACGCGGTTATTCCTGGGGACCCGGTACCTGCCCGTCCCTGTGCCCGATGCTGCTCTTCCAGGCACGGACTGGGAAACGCTGAGCAGGGGATATAAAAATGAGCGGCTGTGAAGTGGCTCAGGGCTTTTTGGCTTCCAGTTATAAAACTCGTTTGGGTGTTAGCTTGATGCAACCGTTTGCTGCCTGAAAGTAATAGAAGGAAATCACTGCCTTGGGTGCTTAGATGGAGCCAAATAAAGAAAGGAAAAATAGAATTGGAACGGTGCTTCAGATAGCAATGCCTGTCACTGTGTTGTCCATTGGATCTCTCTGTCCCTAGCCTTACTTATATATATCTATATATATGGGAAAAGGTATCAAGTTGCAGGCACTGTATAAGCACTTGCAAGAAGGAGGGCTTGGGTTTTGCATCAGAACTGTTCTGAGGAGAGCCTGCATTCATCTGCAGCCCCATCCTTTCCATGATGCCTGCTGGAGTAGCATCCAGAATTTTCAGAGACATTCTTTGCCTTGAAGCAGTTGTTTAAATGGGCAGCGATGTCTGTGCAGAAGCTTTCCATCTTGTTCTGGCAATTCATAACAGTGTTTGTGGCTTTGCAATTTTCCCCTTTTTTTCCTGTTTGGTGGTGGGTTAGTTTCTAACATCTGATCATCTTGTGATTAATCTTGGTGCTTTGTATCTTGATACGCTGAAGGTTGATGATTTGAACAAGTGGCTGCTTTTATAATATTTAAATATTTCATAATAGGAATTGCATGCATACATTTACCACACTTGTGTGTTGTCTTTGTATGCTAAAGTGTGAAATTTTGATGTTTGAACTAGATTTGAGATCTCATCTCCAAACTCAACCGTTTCTCCTGCCATTTTAACAAATGCTTTTCAGAAAGCAGAAGAACCTATATGCGTTTTCAGAGGGAGTGAGGTATAAGGAAGAGGGAAAGCAGGAACAAAATTAAAAGCCTTGCAGTATTACACACAAGAAATTCCATTCTAAAATTACAGGTAGATTAATATTTCTGCATCTCTGAAGGAAATACTCCATAGCGATGCTACGCTGATGTCGCAGTTGCTTAGCGTGCTACTTGCAGCCAAGTGAATCATACTTGGAGGGAGCAGGAAGTCCACTGGGCAATAGTTACCATTTAATCTCATCCTATTTATTGTCTGATTTCAGTAGGTAAACGCAACAGACAGTAGCTGTGAATTTGAGTGACCAATCTCAGTTTTGCATATTGAGATTTCTTCTAATTAGCACACAGTTGGGGTGTCAAGATTTGTCACGCCTAGCACTGCTGTAGATCCATGTTTATAAGCAGGACTCTCATACCAGCAAACTGAAATGGAATTAATAAGACATTTGATAGCATACAAGCAGGCCCTCAGGAAGTAAGCTCACAAGAAGCATATTGCCCAGCAGCTTTTTTGTAAAACTGTCTAATGCTGTGATTTTTAAGCTTTTATTTTTTTCTCTCTTTTTAAATGAAAGCGCCAAGTACTCGTTTCTTAATTGTCCAGATTTTAAGTAGATCTTTGAAAATAACTTCCTGTAACGTGGGCAGTTAAAGGAAGCTTTTATTTCGCCTCCATTACAGAATATGAGTTCTTCCTTCTGCTTCTGTTCTTGATTTTTCTCTGGGAAATGTTTTTTTTTTGTCAAGAGATCCCCTTTGAACTTCCTCCTTAAAATTCTGCAATGGCAGGGCAGGCATTTTGGATTCTGGTGCATTGGCAGTCAAATGGATAAATTAGAAGAGGGAAAAAGGGAGCTTCTCCCTCACTGCCCTGCTTGTCTTTTAGGTTTAAATGAGCAACAATTTCTAGACTTCCGTTCTCTTCAGATGTGTTTTCTGAGGGGAAAAGTGATCAGCTACCATTCTTCTCATAGAGCATGTGTGAAAACAAGATTCTGTCACAAGATTCTGAGATTTTTTTTCTCCTCTCCCCCTCCACCATTAGCTATTTATGGAACAAGTGCTTTCTTAACTGCTTTAATGAAGCAGTATTCTGATTTGTAGGGGAAACCAACGATGGCTTTTCTCTTGGCATGTGTTTAAAAACTGTCGGGGACAAACAGTTTGTATGTTTTGCAAAGAAAAGGTATGAAGATTCCTTCTAATTGTCCATCCTTTTAAAATACAAAGCTTGGCACTGTAGCTTCAGAGCATAGTTATTTCATTTAACTGCTTGATGAAATGGCAGGTGTTTTTCTCGACAGTCATTTCTCAGTGGCTCAGTAAAATAATTAGCACCAACTGTTGAGTATGGAGAATTGTTCAAGAAATTAGTTGATAGGATCACAGAGTCTCTCAGGACGACTCTGGTCCGACCTCCAAAACAGGGCCAGTTCTGGAGGCTCAGCCAGGCTACCTGGGGCTTTCTCCAGGCAGGTCTGAAGATAGAGCTCCAGAGACAGAGCCTGGGCAACTCTGATGAGCGACTGGTCCGTGGTTTGGTTGGCTCATCTCTGGATTGAGGTGTGCTTCCACCTCAATCCTCAACTTTTAGGAAAAAGTTTAAGGCATTATCTCTAGGTTTAACTTAATACTTGACCCTCAAAACTCTGAATGAGTGTAATTTTGACATTTCACTTCAAAAAAGTCTGTAATAAGTAGTAGTTGGGGAAAAAAATCTTTCGTTAAAAAGAAGTCTACATTTGTTCATGTGAATGTACAAACTTGTATCATGTGCGCACATACACATTAAAATCACCTGATGTGTCAATGTAATATACACAAATGTATTAAAGATCCCTCATACATTAGTGTATTTCATGTGAGACATTAACATTGTTGTGTGTGTATGTATGTGTACATACATTTTTGTGTTGGCTGTATTCGGACAATAGTCACAGAAGTTGTATCTAGGCAATGAAGAGACAATTCTTGGCTGCTACTGATAAGCATATAATAGGGTTTGTGTATGGTAATGTGTTCATTGAAGTTGTTAGGTGATCTATCTAGTATGGGTTTAACACATAAGTCAAGAGCTGTGTGTTATTGGATTTAAATTTGTGCGATTTTTGGAAAATCCTGTGGTGTAAGAAGATTAAAAGTAAAGCAAATTGAAGAAGTACCGAATGACTTACTGTAAGCTTGGTTAACTGTTAGAACATGTTCTTGTGGTGGGAGTTCGCAGTGGTCACTGACAGGCTGAGCATTGCCAAGCGCAGTGTTGGTAACAGGCGTGAGCCTGGACTAGTTGTGAGATGGGACTGTCAAAAGAAGACGAAGTATTGCTCTGAAATTATTTTTAAAACAGAATGCAGTCAGTTTGAGGAGCCTTTGCTCTCAGAACTTGGTCTGGGAACTGCCCTTCTTCCCTGACTTTCCTTCAGAAGTAACTACAATTGAGGCACGTTTTCTGTCCCTTTCAATGATGTAGGGCCAGCTGAGAGTACAAACCAGTAATGCCTGGTGCATTACTTGGAGATTTCAGCTCTGAATAGGTCACCTACGTCCCATCAGCTGTCTTGTGATTTAGTTGTGAAACTTAAGTATTCGCTTTTATTTGAGTTAAACAAACAAACAAACAACCCCTTCAGAAAGCTACTTTGTTTCTTTAATGTTGTGATCTAAAGATGTATCTAAGTTCTGAAAATATCTACCACTTCATGTGAGAAATTAGTCTTACAGAAAACAAGCTAAATGGGAATAATGGCCCGCATTCACAGGGACCAGATTGGATAGCAGCCAGTCGGTATGTGTGTACATAAGTGTTTAGCTCCCAGTGTAACAGCACTGTAAGCACTGTGGTTTCCTCAGCTAAGAAGTAGGACTTCTGGCTTGCTGTGTTTTCTCGCTCGTCCTTACAGCAAGTTCAGGAGAACCCAGTGTTCTCTTGAGGACTTCATATTAAAGGATAAGCGTAGACTGCATTTGTTTAAGAGGCTTTCCAAGGGAAGCCAACGTTCTGGTCAACTGCTGGTCTTTCACGGATTGTGAGGCAGCCAAGCTTTAAACATAGAAGCATGTGAGCCAGTGCACTTTGTGGTTTGTAATCCACTTGGCCTTTTTGGGCTGGAGTTAAACTCTGCCGTGTGGCTGGCAGAGGACCTTGTTCGGGAGCTGGCTGCTTCATGCTGCTCGTTGTGCTTCCACCAGTGGCTTCTGCTTTCTAAAGTCAGCCCGTTCAGCTCTCACTGATGACTCTGCTGGTTTCATGACCCTGTGCTGTGTTGAAACAAACAAGCTGTGCATTTTTTTGGTAGGTCTCTTTTTCTGGCAGATGCTTTAGAGACCTGAGTTAGAAAATGGCCACAAGCGGTTGAACTGGCCCAACCAAAAGAGCAGGCAGCTGCTTTGGGAGAAGAGCCCCAGCCTCGGAAACCACATTTTCTGAGGTTGAAGGAGCAGCGTTAATTAAGGTGTTGGTGCCTTTGCCTCCCTCTGGTGACCTGTGACAGGACATGAGCAGTTTTTTCACACCTGACCTCTCTTTGGTACCTGATTGTTAAAAGTTAACGTCAAGTCATTGTGAAAGGCAAAACGCTCCTAGGAGCTACATTCAGGGATGGATAGCTCCATTCAGTTCCTACTGACCCATTTTGAGCTAATCCAGATAGGAGTTCCCTATTCAGCCTTCTCTGGTTTATCCTTCCCCAGAGTAGAACTTATCTATTCAACCACAGCAGATAGCATGTGACAGGAATGGGGCAAAACTGGTTGTACTTGCTCGTAAAAGCATTTTAAAATTGCTCCCTTTCAGAGCATGCCATTCATTTGATCCAGTATGGCAGTTACTATTTTTTACGTAATTTCTTTTAGGAATTCATAAAACACAGTGCACATCTAACAGGAATTTAAGATAAGTGAGCAATATCCTGTATTTCATTTTGGAAACTGTATGAAGTTTGGACTTTGATTTTTTTGGAGCTATGAAACAGGAACATATACATACACAACTGAGCGTTGGGTAATACAGTAACTGTGTCTTTTTAAATTTTTCTTCTGGTGAGGATGAGAATTGTCTCCTCATCCATCTCTAAAATTTAGAAATAGTATTCATTTGACACAGATGACATAATAGAGATGTAGGGGCAGGATTTAGAAGTTACTTCCAGTCTCCTTGACATGCTATTGCATTGTCTCTGTGCCTGCAGCAAACATTCTCCTACCTTGTCAGCATGTCTTAGAGACTGCTTATTTTGAAGTTTAAACCTGTAAAAAGTCTTTTTTCCTAAACTGAGGCCCTGCAAAAGGCTCTATTTTTTTCATCCATTTTTTCATACACAGCAATATAACTTTGAGACAATTGACTTACTCTCATCATAGTTAGTTATGTAAACTTATTTGTCCCTGGAATTTTAAACTGGATTGGAATATGGATTACTGAGCTAATAGAGTAGTTCAGTCTTCCTCATCAGGGAAGGGTCAGGTTGGATGTAAGGAAAAGGTTCTTTACCAGAGGTCAGGCACTGGAACAAGCTCCCCAGGGCAGTGGTCATAATACCAAGCCTGCTGCTGTTCAGGAGGCATTTGGCCAACGCTGTCGGATGTAGGGTTTGAATTTTGGGTGGTGCTAGAGTTTAACTTGGTGATCCTTGTGAGCCCCTTCCAACTCGAGATATTCTATGATTCTGTGATCATCTGAAAGGTAGCTTGAAAAACTCTTTGCTCCCTGTGTCCTGCCTTAAAATATGGGTAATGGAATTCTGATGTTCTTTCTTGGTAAAGGTTTGATACTATTCATGTTCTAAGCTTCTCGTAAACTTGATTCTTGGCTTCAATTTTTTTTATTATGATAAAGGCTTATTTTTATACTCATACAGCACCTATACATTTATTTACATTGGGAAGGAAAGTTATTATTTAGGGGAACTTAAACTGAATAAAAGGAAATGGCTGCTAAATAGTATAAAAAGACATTGACTTTAAAATGACATTCAGCATTTTGGTAATTTTATTTTCTTACAAGCTTTGTAAACTTAAATGTATTAATTGATTGATTATAGTTGACGAGCAGTTACAGTATGGGAATTAGTGATTCATTTTTTTTGTGTATGCATAGTGTTAGTAAGCATCTAGGCTTGCAAAATATGTGGTAAGTGCTGGGGTTGCTTTTGAAGCTTATTTGATATTTTTCTGCAGCTCTACTGTGTATGCTTTGTCTGTCCTCTGACCAGCTCTCTTAACTAGGAAATGGAATAAAATTGTTTCTAATGACACAACTTTCAGCATTCTAATTCCAACACTGTTTACCTTCACCAGTTCTACCTTCAGTTCCATTAAGAGGAAAAAGAAGAAGAAGAGGAATACTGACCTGAAGTTGTTTCACAGAATTTGAAAACAAAGGATGTTGAAATTCTCAAGCTGTTCTTTCAGTGTTGGTATAGCTTCTAGAACTTAACTGCAAGCAACTTGCAGATGAGGACTTGTCACATTCTCCTAGATGTCAAGATTATAGACTAATCATGAAAATGTCAGCTCTGCATTATGGAGAAAACAAACAGTAAAAAACCCCAAACCCTCAGTGTTTATTTGAATTTTATTTGGGATATTAAAAACTGAAGTTGCAAAAACTAAAATGTCAAAGAGCAAGTAAGGGACCCAGAGTATGCATGTGAGTTTGAGAGAGTTGAGGGGAACCTCTGGAGTAAATTTTGTCTGGACAAGGAAAGGCTGTTTCACTTCTGTTAAGATTTTTCATTTTTGGTGATGGTCTCTCCTTTTTATTTCTTACAACAGTAGTATTTTTTTCCTGCTAACCTTAACATTGAGAAGCCATCTTTAATGTGTAAGGTATTCTTGATCACAACAACTTGGAGCTGTTGAGGTGAAGTGTTTCATCTTCCTGTCATGCCTGTGTGGATCCACGTGAAGATGACACCTCTTATAAAACCAGCACAAAGACTTGCTTATTTGGGCTGTAACCTTGCTTCAGTGCATGGTCAGCATTGGACGTGTTGGCGGGGTCAGGAGGCAGCTGCTGGTCTGGGCCTGCATGGCACCCTGCACAGAGCCATAGGCTCACTGAGGCCCATGGGCATTGTTAAAGCCTTGTGCTGGTTAGGGGGTTTCCTTAGAGCAGAGGATCTAAAGTCTTTCTGAAGGCGTTCAGAAGAAAATCGTGGGAACAGCTGAGCTTTGAGAGAAAATCTCTGATAAACAGCAGGGTAAAATTAAAGTGTTTTACTTTGAAATAACAGTCTAAACTATTTCTGAAGACATATTTAAATGAGTCAGGATTTGTGCAACAACTCTAGATTGGCATTTGTATTGTAGTTATACATGAAACTACCGAGTTCCTGCTTGAATTTAACAAAACTTGCGTGGGCAGCAGGCAGAAATGCCAAAGATCAACACCCAGGCCCTGAAAATCCAGGCTGGCCTGTGTGGTGTGGTCTCCTAGGTGGAGGGCTAGGTGCATGCTTTGCCATGTGGGGCAGTGGGGACTCAGCTGCATGGAGAACTTGGATGAATATAGCATGGATTTGAGGTGACCTTGTGGGAGTGTCAGTTCTGAGTTTGGGGCTTCTGAGCCTAGCCCTGAAAAGAGCCCATCTTCTCCAGGGAAGGGTTGGCGAAGTGGGGATTGGTTTAGGTACTAGCGGTTCTGAGGGATGGAAGCTACTTCATTTACTTATTTAAACTCTACCTCTGGAGGTAAAACCAGATGAGAAAGATAATCTGTAATTTATTAGAAGGAAGATTGAACACTGCCTTAATTGCCTCCACAAAGAGGAAATAGCAGGAAAAGAAAAGCCTGACAGCTAGCGCTGTCTGGAAGGTGTTCAAATAGGAAACCATGGACATGTTTTTAATAGTACAGACTTGTGGTAAGCTGAGAAAGGAAATGAGTTTTTTGCCTTCAGACTATGGAGGCAAAGTAAGAGTAAAGACTGAGTGACTGATTTTCCAAAGGGGTAAGTACAGGATGTTAGGCTGCATTGTGGCAAACAGAAGTGCAGTAGCCAGTGAGGCACAGGAGATGAGAGCAGGCACCCTCCATGTGGTGGGATTTAAATTCTCTATTCACATGAAGATTCCATCAACTTGAAATGCACCCTCAGGGAATACGGCAGCGTCCTGATGTGGAGCACTTTTTGGCTTGAAGGCACCAGTATTGATTGCAGATAACTGTATAAGTTATTTGCTTGTTGATTTTAGGATATGAGTTTTGGTGTTACCAAAGTACAGGCTAAGTGATAGACTTGAGATATATATTTTAAGCCTGTTGAGCCACCATTTTCTGAGAGAAACTGTGTAGTATGGTTTGGATTTCAGAGGTGTTTGTGCTAATATTTGCAGATCTCCTTGAGAAAAAACTTAGAAGTGTCTGCTCATAGTGTTAAATTATGATTTTAAAAAAGAGTGATATGTTGAGCTTTCTCAATTCTTTAAACAGTTCAGTTTTTGTTTTTCCTTTTATTGGTCCTGCTGAAGCAAGAGATGCTAGAGTGGAACCAAACACCAGCAAGCTGGATTCCTCTGGTGTGTTTGCCACACCTGTTGATAGTGCAAAAGAGGTTTGGAATTGGATCTGCCTGCAGTTCTTTTCACTCTGTGTTCAAATTGCCTCCATAACTCCACTAAACAAGTTTTAGAGAAAGAAGGAAACAAATTGTGGGCAGTTTCCTGGAGCTGTGTATGACTGTGTTGGCTGAGGGGTACTTACACATTTTACAGGATTCTTGACTTCTAAATGTCTGGCGCTGCAACAGATAAAACCTTGGGAGGATTATCATTAAATAGTGTATCTGGAGTGATGTGTCCTGAACATTTCAATAAAAGCTGAGGATGATGTAAAAGGCCGCAAGAGCTTTTAGGGAATACTCTGTTTAAACTGGATTGCAGACTCTGTGTGTCCATAAAATACTACTTTTTGCTCACAGGGAATAACTTGGTTAAGAAAAATACTTAAAACTTGAGAAATGTGGCTGGCACATCAGAAATTTCTAAGTTAAAGTTAAGTATTGTGCCCTTCCCTCTGGGGTCTGAGAGATTTGGGGCATCTTCTTTAGCGGTGAAAATTCTTGTTCTTACTGGACAGTCAGTTCATGTTAGAGTTGTCCTTGAGTCAGTACTATCTTTGTCAGGTCTTTTTAGGTATACAGCTGCTTGTCTTGGTCTAACTTCTTGATTTCTTGTTTCAGTAGAAACAGCACAGTACAAGGTTCACCTCAAATAAAACAAAAAAACCCTTCTGTGTTCTTGCTCCAGCATCTTACTTGGCTAAGCGTACAGTGTCTTTGGCTTTCTAATAGAAAGGCTGTTCTTAATCATGTCAACAGCTGAATAGATGGTCTGCCTGAAGATGGTCTGCAGGGGAAGAAAAAAGGCAGAGCTGTTAGGCTGCTCTGTGATGTGTGCTATAAAAAACCATACCAGGTGACTTCCCCAAGGTGATGGGAAGAGGTGGTGGATGGTTTTGGTAAGCTAGTGAATTGCTTGTGAGAATCAAGAAGAGCTGAGAGGGAAAGCCTTACAAATACTATTTAATCTTTGTTGAGGGGTGGGGAGGGGTGGTAACTCTTCCTAATTAAAATACCTCTAGATTTTTACCTAATGCATTGAAGATTTAGCCTTCCATCTACTTTGTTTGAATTTACAGTATATGTAGGTGATTACCAATTCTTCTTGCTAAACCAGATGGTAAAGAAATTCGGAAGTCATGTTTTTTAGAGTCAAAAGGAGTAGAAAACGAAGAGAATATTTCTAGCCACCTGTTCCTGTGGTTTCAATTACATGCCATAAAAAGCACATAAAATTTCCTTGGGGAAGTGCCATTGCATTATTGGTCCCACTTAGTCAAATCCCTTACGGTACCTAAATTGGTATAGTGTCGAGAATGCCTAAGGTTTTGTATTCAGCGGGATGCATTTCCTTTGCCTTTCTGCTTGTGCTTTGAAAGAGGAAACTGACCTAGAGCAGGAGTGGCACACAGTGCCTGCCCTGTCAGGTTTTAGCTCTTCTGAGCCTGCATGAGGCTCTTTGCTGTGCACGGTCTTTACGTTTTTGTTTGAGAAACTAGGGAGGGCACAGCTTCAGGAAGAACACGCTTGGAAATATTTACTGTTTGTAGTGGTGGTACTTCAGAGTCTGCTTAAATTGGAGATGGGAAAGGTAAGTGTCATTTAGGGAAGGTTTAGTATTTTGGCAACACCTTTAGGTCTTTCAAAGAGGGTTACCTATGTAATCGGTCAATCTAAGTATCAAGAACAACGAAAAACGTAGAAATGAAATAGATGAGCACCTACGGAGTTGCATCTTTGTCAACAGATTTTTATATACCGTGCTAGTGGTTTGTTTTAGTCTGCTTACAAACTTTGCTCCCTCTCTTTCCTGTTTAAAAAGGTGTTTCTGGTGCCCAAAATAGTAAATGTGCTTTGCTGTCTTTTTCAGTCTTAACCAACACCATGTGCTGTACATAAACTTGGCTATGTGCAATGCTTAGATTTGGTTTAAGCACGCTAACCTGATTCCCCTACAAGCAGTAATAGAGGGCAAGTAGTGTGTAAACTGGCAATGGAAAAGTGAATTGCATGAGTTTCAGTATAGCTTTTTTTAATAGAATGCAGTGGTTTCATTTGCAAAGGTAGCACTGATTATGAATTTCTGTTGGCAGAGCAGCGTAAGTAACGCAATTGTACAGCTTGCATTGTTTTGATTAGGTGTTCAGAAATGCTTGTAAGAATTGCTGGATCACCTGCAGCAGGGATATTTTTTTTTTTTTTTTGAGAAATTGCTTGCTTTAGAGCTTACAGCAGAAGTATTGGCAAAATGTGTTGGTTTTTTTTAGATGTAGCTAAAAATGCAATATTAATGGAGGAGAGCTTGTCATTTGAAATAAGAGTGCTTCATCTCAGTGAGTTCTCAATCTTCAGTACATTTTTAATTTTGTAGCTGATTTCCATGCTAATGTAAGGGCTTTATGACTTTCATGAGGAAATAAGCCAGGTTGGTATTTTTTTTTTTGGTAAATGTCTGTATAGATACTGCATGTGTTATTTAGGCAGATTATTTTTAAAAATTGATTCCCCTCTCCGTGGGTTGTTAGATGTGTTTACATAAATCCTTAATGCCTTCCCCACGATGAGATGTTTGGGAGCTTACATAACCTGTAGATACCATTCTGAGTTGGAACATGGGTTTGGTTGCCTGAAAGTGTTTGAAATGTGCAGCCTGGTTGTACTTGAAGGTACTCATGCAACAAATACTTGGTTAATGTTGGGTTAGCTGACACACCCATGGCTCAGAGTGGTTTTCTGTCTCTTCCCAGTTCTTAATGATGGGAGGATATGGGGAAGATGCTTTAGAAGTATAAGCCTTTCTTGCACTAATTACCACTAGGAAAGGTGGTGCTTAGTATGCTCCTCTGCGGATGGTGATACTGGGAAGTCTTTCCAGCTTGGGCTTGATCTTCTTGGGGTGTCCTGTGTGTGCTGTCACACCTGCTTGGTCTCTGCCTCCCTTCTTTAGCCCTCGTCTGTGAGGATGCGGTGGATGACGTTTGTGCTGTCTTGCTTTGAGTCTTGGTTTGTGACAGCATGTGGGCGTACTTGGCTTGGCTTGTTGTTTTCCATTCTCTGGACGTGGACATGTGCAGTTCCCACACAGGTTATTTTCCTGAGGCGTCGGGAGGAAATAATTTTCTCTTGGTGAGGCTTGGCTCTCAGGATGTTCTTTTGAAGTAGGGGTGACTAGATACTGGCTGGTTGCCGTCTGGCAAAGTGGTGCCTGCCCAGAGAGTAGGTTTGGCAAAGCACTGCCCTTCTCCTGTTAGCCACATCTTTTCCTCAGCTTTGCTCATGTCTTTAGGAAGGAAGGTGTTCCTGATGGTTGTTAGCAATTACGACCTTGAGGGAGAGATTTTTTTCCCCCCTAGTTTATACAACAAATCTGTTCATGCTACAAAGCAGTGCCTGTCAATTTGCCAAGTCTGTGGACTATTTCTAATAACCTGGTTTTTGTTGTCATTGGTGGCTTCCTGCCGTGCCTGTGTTGGCATTTCAATTTGTTACATTGGTGCACGAGGAACTGAGTGTCAGTGCAGGGCTTGGTGCAGTGCTGTGGGCTGGGTTCTGCAGCATGGAGCACTCAACTTTGCTCTCTGGGTTGTCTCATGTCCTCTAGGTGCTTGCTACCACAGGATAGCCAGGGGGGTGGCAGGGCCGACTAGGTCTTGCAGCTGCTTCACTATAGGCCCTCAGCTGGACTAAGGTAGCACAGCCAGTGAACTGTGGTCATAAATGTGAGCATCAGGCTACTTGGAAAAACGTTTTCCTTGTGACTAGTAACAAGGGATTTCTGACTCTTTTGATTCCTAGCACTACTCGTCCAAAAAAGGCACTGGGGCTGCCATGCACGGCCAGGAGTTGAAGTTATGCCCCATGTCCAGCTACTTCTGTTGTTAGGGCTCAAAGGGAAGGAGGTGGGTGGGGGAAGGTGGGGAGGGATGGTATTAAACTGGTGTTTACAAAAAGAGAAGTTCAATTTGAAAGTCATTGGATTTGTACCTCTCCCCTTTTCATAGGCAGTGAAAGTGGTACATAGCCATTTGGGAGAGACTGCTTAAAGCAATCCCTGCTCTAGGTAAAGTCTGAAATGGCAGGGCAGGCTGTTGTGGTTGTGTTTGTGTGTTGATATGTATGCACACACAAGTGTGAACTAAATTTAAGCAATGCTAATGATGGCTAGCTGCAGAGCTCTCATCTGAGGAAAGAGTCAGGTAGGCAGTGCTCATTAGGATCTCTGAATTTGTGTTTGCTCACTGGGGTGGAAAATAAGTCTGGGGTTATCTTTAACAACACATCTCATGTTCCCCCCCAGTTAATAAACAGTGCATTGCCTCTTCTCCTGCAAAGTCATTGCTTACATTCTTCCTGCTAATATTCTGGAGTTTACTTTTAGGCTAATAAAATCTGTTCAAAGTTGGAGTGTAGCAGCTTAGTCAATACCGTGTGGGAAGCTTTGCCAACTCTGTGGCATTGAGAATAATCACAGGAAGACAGTGTGCATGTCTACAGTTGAATGTTTCAGTTCTCAACAGGAAACCCAATAAATGAAAGCACCCCTGGAAAATCTGTTTTTTAGGATTTTTTTAGCGGACTAATTTAAAACAAATTTAATTGCAACTTACCTGTTCTTCTGTTGCTATTAAGATAAAACTAACAATATACTGTTACAGGTTCCCAGTAGTCTTTTTTTAATGTTTTATTCATTATTAATTAAATTTAGAAGAAATATAGCTATCGTAATCTGATTTCAAAACCTTTTTTTAATGATCAATTACTTAGGGCTCTATTGAAGCATTTTGTAGCACGACATAAAATTTTACAATCCACGGTCTTGAAATGAGATTTGAGCAGAGCCATGGTGTCCTACAGCAACTGCTGTAGGTATTTCCCAACATGATGCTTGGAAATGCAAAAGGTAAACAAGCATAAAAGCCATGGTCAGTCATCGTCTGTGCAATAGTCCCCGTGTGGTGTTTCAGGGGTAGATGCGTGTTTGTTTATTTATTTATAAAAGTCATCTGGAGAGCTTCAATTTTTAGTCTCCTCCTGGGAGTAAGGTATAAATGCACGCTGTGTGAGGGCTGTGCTCTTTACATAAAGGGTATTTCTGTTACTTACGTACTGGGTGTACCAATGTCAGAAGGTCTAAAACAGTCAAGTTAAATGAGTACCTGTTACAAATCCGGTCTTGCAGGTGGAATGGGGACTGGGTATACCTGAAGAATATTCTGCATTGACTGTATGTGCTGTGTTTTGAAACTGTGTTCACTTGCAGACACTGAGCACGTGCAGTGTGCACACATCTTTTGTCACCAGCAATTTCCAACGTGCCTTGCTTGCTCAGTCCTGGTTCCTGCTGGAGGGAGGCGTTCTGTCCTACCTGCGACTACAGATAAATGAGGCTGACAGCAGTGCTGCCAGCCGGGCTCTGCTGCACGTCAGGGCCTTAAGCTAGGAGAGAGTGTTGGAGCTGTAGGAATATGAAGAGGAACAGCTGGATATGGCAGCTCACGCTGAGTGGTGGGTTTTCTCCTGCAGAAAGAAAGTGATGTTTTCAGAAGTGTAATAAACCTTAGCAGATACAATAACATTTCCACAGAAGCATATCTTTTACTTGTGGTTTTAAGGTGTTTGCTGGAGTTGCAGTTTGTTCTGTGTGTTAGGTTGGCAGTGGAGGGGAAGCGCATGGAGGTGACTGACCAAATACAAATGTCAAGCCTCCAGTTCTTTTCATAGATGAAAAGCAGAATCTTCTGCCCATCTTGGAGGGAGATGTCTCAAGTTTCTAATGCTGAAAGCCGTGCTACTTGTTTTAGTCAAAACGTTCCCTGAAGGGTGATTTTTGGTTTCTGGAAATTAATGGGAACAGAAATTTTGCTAACCGTTTTGTTGCTGTGTTATGAATAGAATGGAGTTAATAAGGTTCAATATTGGTAGGCAGTGATGTGTTATTATAGGAATGAAGAGACAGGCAAGAGCTTATTGCAGTAGTCATGAGCAGTTTATATATAATGGTTCCTGCCACTGTCCATCTTCCCCTGTTGGATTTGAAATGTAGTCTGAGGTTGGTTCTGCTTACAGGTACAGAAAAAAACAGAACTGAGATTGGATGGCATAGAAGTGCTTTATTTATTTAGTCAGACTCCCAAGTCGAATTTACTCATCACTTTGACATGAACGCACTTCCTATTTATATTTTGTTTCAGGTTTTGCTGCATCACACAGGAGTGTCTGTTTGCGTCTTGAACACTTACAATTTATTGAGGCTATTGCTCTGCGTTTTATGATGACACCAACGGAGGCAGATGACCTCAGTCCTGCACTCCAGCATGCCTGGCGAGGAGTTTCCAGCCTGCCCAGCGTGCATGCATTTCTTCAAAGCGCTTTGCTGTTCACAGTGTGCAGAGTGCTGCATCCAAGCCAGCCAGGGTAGCATTCATAGCAGGCAGCTGGTTTGGGGCATAAGAAATAAATAAGCAGGTCATCTTTGAAGACGAGCAAGGATCCTGTCAGCTTGGAGCCATCCTTCTCAGCGCTCATGCTAAGTCCTTCTGACACGGCGGGGAGGAGCTGCCCTTTGCACAAAGCTGAGGGAGCACTGGTGCATGTGAGATTGTACTGTGGTTGGGCTTGAGAGCTCTTGGGGCCCCCTGGGGTGTGGTCATTCTGCAAGAAGAAAAACTCAAGAGTTGTTGAAGTACTGGTAGGCAGTGTGTGGGCGGCCCAGTGGGTCTGGTGCTGCCCTCAGAGGTGTCCATCTGTGTGGAACAAAACTTGCTTGGAGGAGAAGTGAGCCTGGCCCATACTGAGGAGGCTGAGAGGCTTAGGTCTCCATTTGCTCTGCACCAGTGTTTGAAGGGATGGTGCCACAGCCTGTTCTCTTGTTGCCCTGCAGTCTGTGGGTTAATTTGGTGGATTTAATAAATTTCCTCTTCCAGGAATCTGCTAATCTAGGCTATGTTAAGCATTCAGAGAACTTGAATATGTTTGCTGAAATGCATCAAAACCTTGGGTGGTGACACCCTCCGCCCAAAGTGTTTTGGCAGTATTCCTGTGAATGGAAATCCCAGGGCTGGGTGGGATGCCCTGCGGCTCGCAGGGCAGTCCCAGCCTGGCCTGCTGTGTCTGGGGACCTGCAGTGGCTTGGTTGGCAGCTGGCAGGGAACGCTGAAGTGGGAAGATGTGGAGATGAGTCCATTCATCTTCCCTTGACCATGGGTTTGCTTCAATTTTAAGGTTCCTATTTATTTCCAAAGTTCTGGTTTTACTGTGCTACGCAGATTTTTATCTGTTTCCTTTTGCTCTCATCCTGGCTGCAAGTGGATGTTAATTAGTCCACTGCTGCCTGTCACTTGTGCAGACAGGTTGCTCTGCACAGGCTCTCGTGGTGCTGTGGTTGTGCTGCCAGCAGCTCAGGTGCAGGAGCTCAGAGGTGTCTCTATCGATGCGGCCTTTGCAAGCAGATAGAGTGTCACTCTGTGCGATCCTCTTGCACTTGTGTCCTGGAGCTGACTGCAAGCATCGATACCTGCCTGACCGCAGACAGGTCTGTTGTCTGCTTTTTGTAATTGGCTGGTTGATAAGCTGAATGTGGAATTGGAAGACGCAGTTATTTATCTGTTTAAAAAAAAAAAAAAAAAAAAAAAACACCTCCTGGTGATGCCAGTGTATGTGTGCTTGGGTTACAGTTCTGTGGTTGCTTGGAATTGGCTGCTGCAGCACTTTGCCAGCTGATGCTGAAGGAGTGGCCTCTCTTGCGCGCACAGCCAAACTGCTTCAGCACCCTGACAGGCCCATTGGGCTGCCTGGTGGCCAGTACTGTTCCTCAATGCAAAAAGTTAAGAACAGAAACAGTCGACTTCTGTCTTAGGTCATTCCAAGTGTCCTGTCCTGGTCTGTGAGCAGCCTGATGCTTCATCGTTGGCTGACATGGGAGGCTGGGTACTGCCCCAGGAGTCCTGCAGCTGTTCTGTGTGAGGAGATTGGCAGAGTGGTGCTCCCTGCATCTTACATGGGCTGTGTAGCACCACATCTCACATTCTGCTTTGTTTTTGAGAAAATAACCCACCCTGTGCACTCTCACTTTTGTCCTTGGCAAAATGGCAGGAGCTCTGTACTTCCCAGAAGATTTGGCTGAGATGTTGTAGGATCACTGAATCATTAAGGTTGGAAAAGACCTCTGAGATCATGTAGTCCAATGGTCCACCTACTGCCAATATTGCCCACTAAGTCCTGTCCCTAAGTACCACATCTGCATGGTTCTTGAATGCCTGCAGGGATGGTGACCCCTTCCCCATGCCGAGCTGATGGATAGGTATCTCAGGCAACATATGCCCTGTTGTTTTCTGTGAGGAATAATGCTGCCTTTGATTCTTCAACTTTGTTATTATTAAAAGTAACTAACTTTCATATATCATGTGTTTCCCTCCTCATCCTCGTCACTGAATGTTTTGAGCAAAACCTTTTCTGTAGCTGCTCTTTAGAAGTGTTTTCCTTAAAACTTTTAAAGGGGAGTTTGCAAAAAATGAGATGCTCAGTTTAGGAAGGAAATTATTTTGGTTAGTTATATGAAGGTCAGATTCGGTAGATGAATTAATATGGAGAAATGTCAGCATTGATGACAATACTATTTTCCTTTCCAATCTCTTGATTCTGAAAATTGACTTGAAGGAATAAGACAAAGAAATAAAACTGGGAAATGAACAATTTCTGCAGTGGGGTTCAATTGCTGTTACAGAAACTGGCTCTTGATGGTGTACTTCATTCTAGTTCTTGCATTTATTTTATTCCCTAAAGCCTGATAAACACTTAATCTGGTGCTGACTTTGTGGCTGTTCTGCTTGGATGTGCTGAGTCATAACCAAAGGTTTCCAGAGCTGAATGCAGTGTTTCAGAACAAGTAGTAGTAAATAATTTCAACAATCTCTAGCCTTAATTTTTTTCAGCTTTTTAAGAGACAACAGAAAGTTTGAAGGTAAAGCAGGACAGAAGGGGGAGGAAATAAAAGTGGAAGTTCTATATAGGAAAGGAGAGCGCGATGGCTCATGGTTTCAAGCATGCAGTACTGAGGAAGGAAATGGCATTCCAAGTTGAGATGTGAGCAAAAGCTGGGAGCTGTCTGTCTCGTGGTTAATGCTGCAGTGCTGTCTTTAGTTCAGTAATATTACGTTACTTAACAGGTTATTTGTGGCTGTTTGTGTCCCAGTTCTGAAGTCCCTTCAGAGCCTTTTTCACCTCTTCCTTATAGTGTTTCTTTCGGAGGAGAGCCTGAATCCGTGGCTTCTGAATGGACCTATTGTTGTAGACAGTATTTTTGTTACAGCTCTTCCCTTTCTGTTAAAGGCAAGAGAAGAAACAGTCCATTATGTAGAAAATGGCTCCATTTTTGATCCGTTACAAACTTTTCCTTTGTGAAGAGAGTAGAAAGATATCTCACGTTTCGTTTACCCACGTGCATTTTTTGAATATGATATAGTAAACGATCAGTATGTGCAAGTTCAGAGTTAAAAAGTCAGCTGTCTAACGGTGATCTGTTCTAAGAGTACACGCTTGTGTTTTATTTATACTGTGCCAGAGACCTAGGAGTCTCAGCAGAAAGCTGAATGGGAGCTTCACTACTGTAGATTCTTTGAGTAGAACGCAGAACAAGAGAACAAGTTCTTCAGTGGTGGTCTGAGAGAGCCATTTGGTAAACAACTGATTTGAGGCATGTGACTTTATAGTCGTTTGCTGTGCAGTAAAAATAAATTTCATACCCCCAAATCTGGGCTTATGGAAATAGTTTTGTAAGATTTTCAAACTCTCTAGTTAAGCTTTCTGTCTTCAGTGGTGTCTTTTGAGTGAAGTGATGCCAACATTGTGCAAATCACAGTGAGTTTAAGGTGGTGATTATTTTTAACAAGCTTGTCACATTAACACAGAAAGCAAAGAAATGAAAAATAGCTGCTGTGCGTTGTTTGAAGTCTGAGAATTTTTATCGACTATTTTTAAGGGTACTTTTACTAAAAAAAAGAAAAAGAAATTAACATTAACATTGTCTTCTGGTCTACATTTGTACTGATGAATGTTATCATAGAATCACAGAATTTTTAGAGAGGGAAGGCCGTCTTTCTGAAGGCCATCTAGTCCAACTCCCCTGCAATGAACTGGGACACCACAGCTAGATCAGGTTGCTCAGGGCCTTATCCAGCCTCACCTTCAAATTCTCCAGGGATGATGCATAAACGACATCTCTGGGCAACCTCTTCCAGTGCCTCACCATCCTCACTTTAAAAGATTTTTTTCTTATATCCAACCTAAATCTACCCTTTTTGATCTTGAAGCATTCTAGACGAAGTACACACTGCATTTATATGTATGTTCATAGAAGGTTGCGCACCTCTTCCTTGACACATAGGTAGCATCTTGAAATGGAGCCTGCAGCTCATTTGATGGAAGAGGAATGCCTGTAAAAGTTATTTGTCTCGTTTGCATTTGTACTCTACTTTAAATGTCCGTTTTTGTGAAATTTCAAGTGTTATATTGAAGAATTGGACTGTAAGTACTGCACAATGCCTCTGGAAAACCAACGCAGCACTGGGGTTGCTTCTGGCCTGTCTTTTTTTTTTTTAATATATATTGAGATGCCTACTGTATGTATCAGCATACAGCTGGCATTCTTCTGTGTAACCTGACTTCAGGATAGTGATCTCAAATTGCAGTTTGTCTGAAAGGTAAAGTGCACAGAGGAGCAACTGTAATGTAAAGTGTTCAAAAAGGTGGTATTTCAGTTAACTTGCTGCTGCTGTTCTGTATTAACTAAGTTTTGACTTCAGGACCAGGATGTGAATTAGAGCCAGTGACGTTTGACAAATATGTGAAAGCGATCTCCTTGTCTCTGCAAGAAATAAGGAGAAAGATGTGCTTTACCTAATGTCTTCTGCTCAAAAACCAGCAGTGGGATGTAAAAACAAACAAAACCACTCAAAACCAATAATAATAGGAAAAAAAAAAAAAAAAAGGCATAACAAACTCATCAGTTTGTCCTGTTTTCCTGTTTAGTCTAGGAAAGAGTGCGGTATCCCAAAAGACTCCCTCTCTCCTTTATAAACTAGACTTAACAGGATAAGCTGGGCCCAGTGCAGCTGCAAGGATAGCCAAGTAGCTTTAGTGGGCACTCACTGGGCGTGCAGGGTCCCCCCCCGTATCCCTCCTCACAGCTGCCTCCAAGAACCTCTTCAGATTGCTGTTCCTGTGGCTTGTTACTTAGTGTTGCAAGCCCTAGTGCAGGAAATGAAGCAGTTTATAGTGCTTCCATTGTTGCTCTCGGTGTAGTCATACACATACGCTGTATGATCGTTGAAACGGGTCTATAGTGTCTGTTTATTCAGGCTAATTGCCTTTGACAGACTTGAATAAGAAGATAGTTTTGAATCAAGAGTGGGTAGATGTGTTGGACAGCTTGTATCTTAGCAATCAGAACGTTGTCTGAGCTAGAATGTGATATATGTGTGAGGAAAAGAGGTTTTTCTAGCAGGCCAAAAAGATCTTGTGACATGACTACCCTGTAACCTTCTAAACATCAGTGAAATGGTGCAAAATGCCCTTCTTTTTTTTCCAGAAGCTTGACATTTAAAACAAACCTACATTTAATTTGTTCTTCTCCATAGTATAGGAAGAAATGCATGCTGTAGACTCTATGGGCGAATGTATTCTGAAGGTTGCCAAGAAGATGAAAGGCATGCATATGAAATCCAATTCAGAGTGAATGTGTAAGGACATAACCTGGTGAATACAGTAAATATACTGTACTTTTCTGTTTAGAAAGTGAGAAATTGTTTTAGGTAAGTTGTCATAGTAGTTTGGAAGTGGAAATCAATTGAGTAAGCAGATGTTTTCTTGAAGTTAAGATGGTGAGGGGAAGAAAATTTACCGATAGTTTGTAGGATTTTTCTGAAATATTCACAGAATGTCAGGGATTGGAAGGGATCTTCAAAGATCATCTAGTCCAATCCCCCTGCTGGAGCAGGAACACCTAGATCAGGTCACACAGAAATGCATCCAACTGGGTTTTGAGTGTCTCCAGAGAAGGAGGCCCCACAACCTCTCTGGGCAGCCCTTTCCAGTGCTCCGTTACCCTTACTGTGAAGAAGTTCTTTCTCATATTCATGTGGAACCTTCTATATTCCATCTTGCACCTATTGCCCCTTGTCCTGTGTCACTGAGAAGAGCCTGGCTCCCTCCTCCTGACACTCACCCTTTACATATTTATAAACATTAATGAGGTCTCCTCTCAGTCTCCTCCAAGCTAAAGAGACCCAGCTCCCTCAGCCTTTCCTCATAAGGGAGATGCTCTGCTCCCTTAATCGTCTCTGTGGGTCTGTGCTGGGCTCTCTCAAGCAGTTCCATGTCATATTAGTAGTCCTTAACTGTTGTCACACTGTTGCTTACTGTTACTTTGTTTAGATTTGATACTTTTTTTTTTTTTTTTTTTTTTTTTGCCTGTATTTAACAAAATAAAAGCATTATCTGGAACTAAGTATGTGCTGTTCTGAAACAGACTTCATCTCAATATAATTGTAACAGGGCAAGTTTTTAAAAAAAAAAAAAAAAAAGTTGATGTGGATAACAATAATACTTGCTGTTAGGTTAGCAGAGGGAGGAACCACACAGTATATAGTTGCTTTCTAGGGTCAGCCAGGAAGAAGGGTAACACCACTGCCTCAGCAGAATGGAAGAATGTACCATTGGTTGGAATGAGCAAGTTTGAGAGACTCCTATTCCATTTTCAAAGTAATGTGATCGTGAAAGATTTGTCAGTGTAAAGCTATACTGTCAATAAAGGTGCATTAATATGTTTAGCTTGCTTAAGCGTGGGTTGAGTGCAAGTAGGAGAGCTGCTGTGCCTTCTTATGAGTGTTGCCAGGGCTTCTTTAGCTAGCCACTATGTTACTTTTGTGCTGCTGTAAGCTGAACCCTCCTGATGTCTTAGTGAAGCCTTGCCTGCCCTCCTGAACCCTTGGGAGAGAATTAGAAGGAATGTGGCACAGCTGTAGGAAAGCTGCTCATCTTCTCTTGCTGCAAGGTTCTGGCTACCAGCTGGAAGCAGAATGACCCCAAACACACAGAATCACAGGTTGGAAGGGACCTCAAGGATCATGGATCTCCAACCCCCCCTGCCACAGGCAGGGCCACCAACCTCCACATTTAATACTAGACCAGGCTGCCCAGGGCCCCATCCAACCTGGCCTTGAACACCTCCAGGGACGGGGCATCCACAGCCTCTCTGGGCAGCCTGTTCCAGCACCTTACCACTCTCATAGTAAAGAACTTCCCCCTGACATCCAACCTAAATCTTCCCTCCTTCAACTTAAAACCATTTCCCCTTGTTCTGCTGTTATCTACCCTTGTAAATAGTTGATTCCCTTCTTGTTTATAGGCTCCCTTTAGGTACTGAAAGGCTGCAATGAGGTCACCCCATAGCCTTCTTTTCTCCAGGCTGAACAAGCCCAGCTCCCTCATCCTGTCTTTGTAGGGAGATGCTCGAGCCCCCTGATCATCTTTGTGGCCCCCCTCTGGACCCTCTCCAACAGCTCTTTGTCTTTCTTGTACTGAAACTCCAGGTCTCATCTTTTCAGCTAGCTCATGTTGAAAACACCAAGTAATTCTTGGTGACCTTGTTTAAGAAGGCAGTGCTTGAGACAGTTCCCAAAGCCGACATTAAATGGGGAAACATTAGACATTATGGCTCTGGGACATACTTTCAGGTTTTCTTTTTATTCTTTTCTTGCCTGCCCCATAGCATTTCCAAGGAGATCTGCCTAGATTATAGCAGCTGGTTTTCTAAGCTTCTGCTTTCAGCAATTGAGTAGAGCTGGAAATAGGAAAGAAAACGTGAAGTGAGTCTTCAAAGGGGTAAGATAGGAAGACAGCTACAGGCTGCTGTAGAATTTCTTAGCCCATATGTGGACTAAGAGCAGAGTTCTAAGGCAATGCTTAATGTCAGCCAGGAAAGACTCCAGGATTGTGCTGTATTTTTTAGTGGTACTGTTTCTGTCAACCTTTCAGCATCACCAGGGAAGTGAGACTCAGTTATACAAGACAACATGTCGAGTTGGAAGGTTTCTTGTTCTCAGATTGAGTGTGTGAAAACAAATGTGTGCAGCTTTCAGAGTGTGTGTTCTTCAGAAGGGGAAAAACCCAAAGAAGAGGCAATGCCACAGCTTGGGGCAACAGTCCTGTCAGTGTAGGTCATAAGCAATTTTTAAAGTCATCTATGAGGAAAATTTGAGGAGATTAATCAGTTGCTTGTTGCCGCTCTGTAGCATTCAGGTCATGGATAGTTTGTGCCCCACCTCTAGTACTCTAAAATTCCTGATGAGCGGTCAGTATCCCTGCTTAGAGTCCTTAGGTTTTGTATCAAGTGAAATAAACATTATTTCTGCTTTCCTGCATGTTATGACCTAGCTAGTCTTGTAAGAAGAGTTGACAGCCATCATGCTTGTTTCTCAATTAGTAAGTAGAAATAAAGTTTCTTGTAGTCCCCTTATGAGGCATCATTGGTGTTCAGTTGGTATTGTGGTGCTCCAGGCACGGTAACCAAGCACAGGTTTTTCTTCCTCTGTGTGGCTGCAGAATGCATGACATGTTTCTCATCATGACTGCTCCTTGTTACATCTCAGTAAGGCAACAGCAAGCGTGAGGTGGGAAAGCACCGTATTACTTCTTCATTTATGGCAGCAGTTATCAGGATGCTGCAGCTGATGTCTTCTAAAACACAAGATGTTTTATTAATCTTCCAGATTATTCAATTAAAACACAAACAAAAATCCCCACAAGCAAGCCACCATTCGAAGGATTTATGTTCAAAGTAACAGTCATATAATGGAGGTATTGACAAATGCTAGATTTTCATCTTGCAGTATGTGGTTCCAAAATGATTAAGAAACTGGAGGTTTTTCCCCTTAGGAGAAGACTAATGCTTTGGTTTTTTTCTGCTTAATGATCTGTGGTTTTAGTCTACTTATTGGTTAAGAAATGGTACTTCATCTTTATTAAGTCTTCCTATTTGGATCAGATCTTTCTTATCCGATAACAGTAGTTAACAATGAATAATTTCATTTATCTGCATTTTTTGAGGATCTGAAACTGCCTCTGAAATTTCATCTTTCGTAAGTCTGTTAAATTCAATTAGTGTGAATTTGAAATGGTATTTAAGGATATTTCTTTTGGATGCAATACTTGTCAAGAGCCTTCAAATCAATTGCGTATGAGTATCTTTCTTCTTTTCCTACTTGTCAGGATTGAGCACAGCTGCTGTTAGTGATTAGACCCAGCAGAGCTCCTGAAGCCCTTTAGTCTATTTTAAAAGAGAGAGGAAAAAAAAAAAAAAAGGCAAACAGCCCCCATCAGCAGCAACTACAAAAATAAAAATAACCCTGAATTTTGCCATGTAGTTCACCTCTTCAATCAGTCATTTTCTGTATCCTTGTGCGAATTGTAGATCTTAGTGCAAGCTCCTGATAACTATACCTGCATGTTTGTTTTGCGTGTAAGTAAGAGCTGTTTTTTCATGTTTGTTTGTTTTTTTTTCCTCATATTGTTCTCATTTCAAAGAAGTTTTGCATTAGCTAAACTTCTAGGCAATCCCTACTACTGCTTTATTAGGAAGTGATAAGAACAGCGCACTGGAAGAAAGCCCTTAGACTGTAGGATTTAGTTCCTCCCTAAACCTGAGCAGCAAAGATGTATGTAGGTCATGGTGCTCAATAGCGCTCAGTAAGGTTGGAAATCCAGAACCCACGGTGTTCATATGTGATATAAATAGGAAAGGGGAAACCAACAGTGTCTTGTGCTGTGTTTTCAGTGTTTAGGGCCACAATAAAAAACAGTAAGAATTTTTGTGAAGACCAGATATGGAAGAATTTAAATAAACCCTGTGTCTTTGAGACGTGTACATGCTTTTAGATGCAAAATGTTTTTGGAATTTATCATAGGACAGGTAGAAAATTGAAGTGCATGAGTCAGAAAAATTTGCCTTCGTGTATGGCAGTCTGGCTTGGATTGTTTTTCTTTTGTTCCTTATTGCTTCCTGTATATTGTTTTTTTGTTTTGTTTATCTTCTTGAATTTTACCATGGAACTTATGAAGTCAGAGACTTTATCTTAATTAGCTTTCTCTGTGGTTGTTGTGTCAACAGAGGCTAATTTCATTCAGGTCTGATAGAATTCCAGTTGGTGCTGGGTTTGCTTAGTTTATCGAGTTAAAAGAGTTGTGTTCTGTAGAACAACTGGCTGGCACAGTAGTTCCTTCATTTTATTATTTCCAATAAGGTTAAGACTCCTGGTTTATGTGTTTTGCCTCTGTGAGTCTATCGTGACCGTGCAGATGTTGAGTAATCCCTGTGCTGAAGGGAGAATTTGTGATGTGATTCATTTTGTAGTACGTTGCCTAGCCTACTAAACAAAGTTGTTTTCCCTCTATCTTCATCTTCTGGTTCACTTCCTTTCCTCCCATTTCTGCTTGCTAGTTGTTGGAAGTAATAGATACTTTTGAGTGTGAACAGAATGATGTGAAATCCATGCCTATGGCACATACAGTATGGTAGCATTTCATATAAAAACATGTCAAGTGCCAATTGTAATTAGAAACCTGAAATGTTGCCTTATTTAGACAATGGCAGATATTTTGTTTTTGTCTTCTCTCTCAAAACGTTAGAAACCTTTGCCTTTCTCTCTTAAGCAACTCTAAAAGTCTGTTTCTTTATTACTTACATATTTTTCATGAATATTTTATGTATGCAATAATGCTGGACTTCTCTTTGTTGTGCTAGTTGAAATTAAATACGCAGTCTCTGTCAACTAGAGCCATAATGGAGAGGAGAAGAGAAATGTCTTCATCTCCAAGTCCAGGACAATTGGGCATAGTGATGGTTGAAGGCGAAGCTTTCTTTTTAAAATGCAACATAATTATTACAAAAAAAATACCATTATACTGGTAATTGCTGTTAGGAAAACCTGTACTGAAAGTAGCTGCTCAGCAAGAGCAGCTGTAGAAAGAAAAGCTTGTGTCTAGTGGGACAGTAGGCTTGGGATTTTTAAGAGTAATAGATAACAGTTAAGTACCCTTTAGTACGGAACAGGATCTTTTTTGGTGTGAGATGCCAACTAATGCTTTACTCGTTTCATTCTTGTCACACTACTGATGTTATGGCGAAGCAGAATTTCATTCCATTTTTATGGGGCAAGGACTGAAGGGCTGTCGCAGCATGCAACTCAATCTCATGGCAGCTAGTATTAGGCTTCCGTACGTGCCTTGAAAGTAATCCAGGTAATTCGCTATGTTGTTTAATCCTAGTGTTGACAGATTAGTTCCTTCTGGCTTGCTTATGTTGGTGTTCTTGAGAGCTAAAAAAAGATTTCTCTAATTAGAGACATGCTGGCATCCTGAGTAGCATAATATCTTGGGAAGGATCTTACGGAAGTGCTCTTCGTTGAAACAGTCAGTGAGTCCTCACCTTGCCAGACGCTGGCGGTTGGAGTCAGCTAATGTCAGAAATGTCTTTATTCATCTTCTTGTTGCTTGTAGAATGAAGTTAGGAAATCATTGATAATTTTAGTGAGCCAACCAGTAGGACAGCTTGCAGAGAGGAATTAGTGTTTCAGGCAGTAGTAGTCCTGCATCAGGTGAAGGTGAGGGGGATGTTTGGCGTATTCATGGAATGCTGTAGCAGTGCAAAACAGCTGACAAACACTGTATGCTTAAACTAGCGAGTTACGTCTGGCTTCTCACACAGTTGTGTTCGGATGCTTGCAGTTCATCCAAATGGCAACAAAGGGGGTTACCATTTTGGGTATTTTGAAGAGTACCATTAGCAGCGTGATCCGTGGAGCAGTTACTTCAGCAGTGTAAGTGTGTTGAGGGTAGATAACAAACTGTGCAAAAGAATAATGGAAATAAGCTATCAGCTGTGGAGCTTCATTTGTTGTACAGTTGATGCAGAGAGTATCTCCTGTGTCACAAGCAAAGCACCAGCTCTTTTGGCTGTGGGGAGTTGCTGAATAGTCAGACTGCAACAGGAGAAAAGTCTGCTGAGTAGGTGGGCTGTGCTTCTCTTCCTTCCTGGAGGAGGTTGCAAAGTGAGCTGTTTCTTCCACTGTGGTAATCCGTAGGTTTAGAGCAATTAGTTCACTAGTTCAGTGCTTCTTCCTACACTAGGGAAACTCTGTAAGCCTACGGTTGTCTTCCAAATCTGTAAAATGTGGCATCTTTTCTTCAAGGAAGAAAGTTCACATGCTTTCTATACTTCAGCTCATTTTAGCTAATATGTTGCCAAAAATACAGAATCTGTGTAATATGTCAGCCATATGAGAATCATACTTGGAAGTGCAACTTGAGTATTTCTGTTTCCCTGCTCCTCCTTTTCTTTCCCTTTAATTCTGTGAGCTGTTGAGTACTAATCCATTTTATGGATTTGAGGTAAAATGTCATTATCCTTCAGATTAGCATCCTCTTACAATCTGTCCTTTTGCAGCCCAAGTTTTAGCAGCAAGTGTTGGAAAAAAAAAATCAGTATTTTAAAAAAAGAAAAGGAAAAAAGAAAAGAGTGAAGATTCCATAGAGAAGAATTGTTCTAGCGCGAGATGCTTACTCAAAGTGCTGGAAATGTGATGGATGAGATGTGAAACTGTATTTTTAAGTCAACAGCTACTTCAAATGAATTCTCGAAAATGGAAGGCATTCTATTAAAAATAAGTCAATAAGTTACTGAGCACTGACATTTGAGCTATATAGCTCATTTGAGGAACTGACATTGCACAAATGTTAACTTGTTTATCAAATTTGTCAAACTAGAATAGTTCCTCATACTCTTTTTGATCTGACAGGTGCAATTTAAATTCATTCAGTGATACAGTGGTTCTGCATAGTATTTTCCTTTTTACATCCATCTCGTGCACACATGCACTAAAATAGTTTTATTGTATAATTTACACCAATTTAAGGTATCTTTTTGTGAGGAAAGAAGGGCTTAAATATAAATGAAAACTAGATCTTATTTTAGGGCTCTTCTAGTGCTTGCTTTCACTTTGTAGTTTAAACTTTACATGCTTTCTGGTGAGTAGTTCGAATTCAGTGTCACGCCATTTCTGCAAATGGAGGTATGCCAAAAGAATTAACATTTGTTATATGTTACTTCATAGAATCACAGAATCATCATGATTGGAAAGACTAATAAGGTCATCTTGTCCAGCCATCAACTCTTGCCTGTGACCACTCATAATCAACCAACTCAGTTGATTAGATAAGTAAACATGTCTTTCTTCAAACTTGTGCATCTGTTGGATTGCATCTCTTCTTTTTTTTTCTTTTTTCTTTTTCCCTGTGCAGTAGAGCACATGGAGGACCATGTAGCTTTTCTCACTGGGTCCCACCTGCATGAGGTGAGGGCTGGAGGACAAGGCCTGGCCTGCTGTTCTGTGCATTGTGCTGCTTGCGCAGTCCTGGAATCATAGAATCATTAAGGTTGGAAAAGACATCTGAGATCATCTTATCCAACCATCAGCCCGTCCCTACCATGCTCACTAATCACGTCCCTCAGTGCCACATCCTCACTGTTCTTGAACACCTCCAGGGACAGAGACTCCATCACCTCTCTGGGCAGCCTGTTCCAATGCATCAATACTCCTTCTAAGAAGAATGTTTTCCTAATACCCAGTCTGAACCTTCCCTGGCACATCTTGAGGCCACTACTTCTTGTCCCATCTCTGTTATCTGGGAGAAGAGGCTGACACTCACTTTGCTACAACCTCCTTTGAAAGAATTGTAGAGAGTGATAAAATGTCAGTTGAGCTGTGACCCAAGTTGCACGGAGATGAGTGGAGCATGTTTCGTGGTAATTTTTAGAGGAGATAGGCATTTCTGTAGGGATGGTGGTAGGTGGAAAACTCATTGACCTTGTACTTGTTGACAAATCTATGCCTAGTATACCTTTTCTTTTTAATATGTTCATATAATTGGCACAAAAATCTAACTTGTGTGACTTGCTGGGAATTCCTGATTCCCTTCTTTTCCTTGACTATGCTCAGGGATGTTGATTATTATAGCTAAAGTTTAGTTTGTAAGCCTTTCTCACGTGAATGTTTTTCTGCAGAGAGGTGTGAACTGGGTCCTTGCTGAATTCATAATTCTCCTTCCCACTTTTTATTGCTTTCAGCTACTCTGAAGAAATCCCTCAATTCCTAGATATGTGCTTCCACTGGCATATGCAAATTTTCAGATACTTGAGGAAGGTTTAAACCTGATCTGGAATAAATATAATGTATGCCTCAGGAACCTGTGAAGGGTAAAGGTGAAGAGGGCAGTCAGCTGCCAGAAAATAGCTCTGAAGAAAACATCCTCTGCGGCCTTGGGAACAGACTTGTTTTGCATGTATTTGTGGAGCAGGCAGCTCTGGAGCTGATGCAGAGGAGTGGGCAAAGTGCTGTTATGGTGTTGGGTTTTTTTTACTATTTGTGAAATAGAAGAGCAGTACAGAGGTGTTTTACACTTGGCTTAAATAGGGTATGATTGCAGCAAATAAAAGCTCTGACAGTTGATGAACTGTGTGAGCCGTCAATGTGCGCTTGCAGCCCAGAAGACCATCTGTATCCTGGGTTACATCAAGAGGAGTGTGACCAGCAGGGCGAGGGAGGTGATTCTGCCCCTCTTCTCTGCTCTCGTGAGACCCCATCTAGAATACTACATCCAGTTCTGGGACACCAAAACAAGAAGGACATGGAGCTGTTGGAGGAGGGCCATGAAGATGATCAGAGGGCTGGAGCACCTCCCTTATGAGGATAGACTGAGAGAGCTGGGGCTCTTCAGCCTGGGGAAGAGAAGGCTCCGAGGAGACCTTATAGCGGCCTTCCAGTACCTGAAGGGGGCCTACAGGAAAGCTGAGGAGAGACTTTTTAGAAGCGCAGGTAGCGACAGGATGAGTGGAAATGGTTTCAAACTGGAAGAGAGCAGATTTAAACTAGGTAATGGGAAGAAATTCTTTGCTTTGAAGGTGATGAGACACTGGAACAGGTTGCCCAGAGAGGTTGTAGATGCCCTCTCTGTGGGAGCACTCAAGGCAAGGCTGGATGGGGCTGTGAGCAACCTGGACTAGTGAGATTTGTCCCTGCCTATAGCAGGGGGTTTGGAACTAGATGATCTTAAAGGTCCTCTTTAACCCAAACCATCCTATGATTCTATTTTTGTAGTCTGACAACAGTAATTGCTCTACTGTTTCTATATTAACATTATACAGTAAAAACTGTTCCTAAATTATTCATGCTGATGTTGACAATCTCTTACTCTTGTGACACTGTCTCTAAAGAAAAGTTGACAGATGGAAAATTTTCCTTGCTTTTAAAGGCAAAGCAACACCTTTAAGTTGTGGGGAAACAATAGTTTGGTATTTCCTCCTTTTTAAATTTGGATTCTTTATTTATTTTTGGCTTGATATCCTTTCCTTTCTTCTAGAGGTTATTTCCATTACTTATCTGGGAAATCAGGCTGTTAAAATAGTTATTTAAGTGTTTGTTTTCCTCATGGATGCATAAAAATCTAGGAGGAACACTAGTATCATGAAAGCTTAAATAGTAAGTCTGGTAGTCCATGTGCTGTGAGCTTGAGAAAAGTTGGTAGTTTACCAGTGGACAGGAAGTGAGTAATTCCTGTTGGATGATGAGAGCCTGTGTTAGAGGGCACTGTGGGTTTCTGGGGTTCAGCAGCCATCTTCACTTGTGGGGTGCAGAGCTCTGTATGCGGGCAGCCGTAGCACGTCAACAAGGCTACCTCCTGTTTTGCCCGCTAAATGCGTAAGGGCAAGTAGAGAGTCCTATTGCACACTTCATTTTCATCTTTTTTTTTTAATAATGATGAGCAGACACTTCAAAGATAGAATTTATTTTATTTTTTTAATAGTCACAGAGGAAGCACATTGCTTTGCATGTGAGTTGGTGCTGTGAGCTTTACATTTCAACCTGAATGTGGTCCAAGTGCTTGGAGGAAGTGCAGGCATCGTTTCTAAGGGTGACATGTGACCCAAGTGTGCTTGTTCTTCACGGTATTTAGACTCCTTTTTGATTTTTATCTTCAACAGATATTCAGCTTAGAACTGCATTGGTTGACTTCTCAATTGAAGGGCTGGAACTGCTATTAGCATTAGAAGTAGAAAGCAGGGAGCATTATTCTAAGCACCTTCTCTAATGAGAAGGTTATTTGTTGTTCTTGAATAAGCTGTAGATGTGGAGGTCGTTACTGTGTCCTCGCTTTGAAAATAATTGCAAATGAAACAAACCAGTCCAAACTAAATATGCTTTGAAGGCTTATGGTAGTGGCTTTGGATTAGTATTTGCAGAAAGAATGATTTCAGCCTGTATCAGAGAAGCCCTCTTAGAGAACTCAGGAATGCTTTTTGATGTTTTAGTGTCTAATAAGTAGTACACACAAGGTCTGATGCTTATTTTCATGTTCTATTGTAGTCCTTCTTAATTATAAATGAATAGCAGAGTTCTGTCTGGATTGAAGTATTGTAATTTCAGTCTATTGATGGAAAACCTCTCGAGGTAAAACCTTGCAGACTGTGTTTTTTGAGCATAACCTTAGTTGTGAACAAAGACAGTGCTTGTTGTTGAAACAGGGATTATGAAGAGCTGTTAGCAAATACATTAATTACTTTCGTAGTTGCAGAAAGCAGTGATGTTGAATGAACGAGGAGAGGGCTATACTTCCTCTTAAATAATGGTGCTTAATTGGAAAAGGCTTTTGCTGTTCAGATACAGAGAAAAAATCCTAAAACCACTTCTTTTGAGGACCTTTAAGTTTCTTGTTTGTTTTTTTTCTTTTTTTTTTTTTTTTTTTAATTATTATTATTTTTAATGAGTTGAACTTCTATCAGTCCTCTGTTCTCAGCTACAAAAAGCCTTTCTGAGCATCTTGGAAATGATGTAGATTGCAACTAGCATGCCCAATGCCCTGAAGCATCTGCACCTCTTCTCTGCCACATTTGTTAAAGTAGGTCTGGAAAAGGGGAAAGCAAAGGGGGGTATCTGTACCCCATCTTCACATGGGGAGAAAGTCGTTTCCCGGGTCTTTTAACTCTTGCATGATGTCTTGTATTGAAAGCAAACATTCTGGCATCATGTACCTATGGGAATTACTGCTTTCCCTCTCAAAACAAACTGAAAAATGCCTAGTTTTGAAGACAGGCTTTAGTAATTAAATTGCTTCATTCAGGCGACTTACCTTGTTTTGTCATACTTTGATTAAGCTTGTAAATATTAATTATTTGACAAAAGATAATTGGAAAGAAGCTGGATGATGTCTCCTTTGATTATCCGAAGCATCGTGCTTAGAATAAGCAGCTATACACCTGATGAGCTTTCTTCTATGAAATCATTTTTTGATACCAATCTTCAGCATTTATTGTGTGGGTTATTTTTAATGTTCTCACCTAAAGAATGAGTTTGTATTGAGTGGTTTTTTTTCTTTTCTTTTTTTTTTTTCTGTGAGCAGGCAAGATACCTTTCAAGTAGAATGTTCTAGTATTTTTAATTTCTTTACTGTCAGATATTTTAAGCACTTGAATATTTAATTCCTCATAAAGGAAACACAGCAGGGAGGTGTGCAGTAAGGTGCAGGCAGTTCTGGAAGGACTGAGTATTGCAGCTGAAACACACTGCTGAAATGCTGAAACTCTTCAAGGGAGAACCTGCTGTCAACACTGCTCACTGCACACATAATATGCTCTCAGCGCTTCCAACTCTTATTACAGTTTTGCAATTTGTTAATAGATCTATAACGAATTTAGTAATTTTGTTTTCTATATCAGAAACATCAGCTTGATGCTTTAACAGCTTGTGGTGTTAGACAGATATTTACACAGCTCTAAATAAGGTCTATTTAGGTAATTGTTTTCAGGATCATTAAGTTGCCACTTTGCAAATACCTGTATTTTTCCATTCTGGAAATTCAATTCTGATGGAGATGTCTTATTTATTAAAGTGATGGGTGGTAGTGTTTTATTTGATCTTTGAAAACTGTGGATGTACTGTGAAAAAAAATGAGCATGGCTCTTGTAGTTCACTGGAGACAGCGTGTTAGTTGATCTGTTGTTTAATAATTTGCAGCAAAAAAAGCACGTGCTGCTACTTCGAGGTCGTGCAAAAAGGAGACAATAATACATGATTACATTTTCATAAATATACCCATAGTTTCCACTTTTGCAGAATACTAATAATGCAAATAGTTGGTGTTAATGTAATTTGTGTTGCATGAGTTATTCTTTGGGAGACTAATTTGCCCTGCAGCTTTTGGATTAGTCAAGGAGAGATTTCCACCCCAGACATTATTGTAAATGGCTGGACCATAGCTTTATGTTATTCAGTGTAACTGTATAGAAGCTGCTTATCTGTGTAGATCGATGCTCTAGATTATTTGATCGTGTTGTAGCGCAGATAATTTTTCTTGGCAGGCAGTGAATATAAGTGAATTAAACCACTGGCTATGAAGAAAACTTGAGTGATGCATAAAATTCTCTACCAATTTGTGTATTTTAGCTAGATGATATACCACTGACAGGACCAGTGATTCGTTAATTCAAGTGTTCTAAATGTTGTGACATCCCATATGGGGCGAATCACTCTCACTACATTGAGCTTTTTCTCTCATTTCACTCTCTTGCCTATTTCTTTAAGTTGATTTTGATCTTTGCGTGTCCAGTACTTTTGAAATAAGTGCTACATTTTATCTTCAGGTAGGGTTGTTCAGTCCTCCTTGTGATGACACTGATGTTGGATGTATATGAGAATGGTTCCTAAGGTTGTCTGTTATCAGCAACTTGTGCAGACTAGAGACTCACTAAATTAGTAATCTTTTATTTTTAGCCTCGCTGTGATTGTGAAGCATCATCACAATCCAGTCCCTGAGGGCAGGAGGCAGGAACAGAGCTATTTTTTCCTCAAAGTGCTATGATGTTTGAGGCCTTCAAGACAAACTTGATAGGAAGAGAGAGAGTGTGAAGAGAGCTGTTTCATTCTCTTGATGTGATAGGAAATATGTGACTCAGTCTCTTAGCTGGAGATCTCAGGACAGACCCGTCAGAAGTTTCTAGCACACCTTTAATTCCCTGTAGAGTTTTTGTAGCACAGTCCTAATGGCAAATTTAGTTGGAGTTTTGGGAGAGGCTTACTGTCCAAATGGCAGCATATAGTCTAGATGTGCAGTAGGTGTTGTCAGCTGTGTTACACAGTGTTTGGTGTTTAGAGAAGCTAACTTGGGAGGCAGAAATCTGCAGCAGGCCTAGCATAAGAACCGAAGCTGGAAAACCTGTACAAACCCGCAGGACATGTAGGTGAACTTAGTAGAAGTGAACAGTTCTCAATGTTTGCAAGATATGGAGTAATTCTGTTAGAATATCTCATACTTACTGCTTTTTGTGCCTTTTTCCTCCTGGTAGATGATATGTTGAGCACATTGGCAGAAACAATATAATACGAGGTCAGAAACTGGCCTAAGGCCTTATCAGCTCGGGTTTACTTGTCATGTTGAAGCTTTTTAAAATATTACTATGATGAGTTGTGTAGCTGGGAAAGACCCCCTGGTGAGAGAGGAGGCACAGGCAGTGAGTGTCAGAGGCTCCATGACTGCCAGTCCAACATGAAGGTGTCTTAGGAGCTTCAAGGCTCTTCTCATCTCATCAGACTTAAAAAGTTAAATGGCAACAATCCTTGAATCACAGAATGGCTTGGGTTGGAAGCGGCCTCAAGGCCCACCCTGCCCCAACCCCTGCTGTGGGTAGGGCTGCCCCCCACCAGCTCAGGCTGCCCAGGGCCCCATCCAACCTGGCCTTGAGCACCTCCGGGGATGGGTCATCACAGCTTCTCTGAGCAGCTGTGCCAGCGCCTTACCGCCCTCTGAGGAAAGGATTTCCTTCTAACAACTAATCTAAAACTTTTTTCTTTTAGTTTAAAGCTGTTCTCCATTGTCATGTCACTATCAGACTATGTAAAAAGTTGGTCCTCCTCCTGCTTATAAGCTCCCTTCAAGTACTGAAAAATTACTGTTCATATTTAGAAATTTGCCATGGCTTAAAATAGATCCCGTAAAGTTAAGGCTCCAAGGACTGATCCCTTGCAGATATCTCTTCGAGCAGATCTTCTGGGAGTGCTCTTTGGTGGGAAGTGGCAGGAAGTGCAGCCTGATGCATCTTGCAGACAAGTTCTTGTTTGCTCTTTTGCTCTGGGAAAACAAGAGAAGGCTGCTTGGTTTACAGGCCTGCCTTGTTGGGCTGCATAGAGAAATGGGAGGGAACTGAAACATGTGGCATCAAATGTTCTTAAGTAGCTGTTATTTAGCGTAACTTGTTATTGGTGGACCAAGTACACAGTCAGTTTTTAGCTTTATGGGTTTCAGCTGTTTACCTGTGGGTTTTTACACAATCAGTAGGATTGCAGAGGGAAAAAACAATATGTAATGCAATGCATAGCTAAATGCTATAGCCACATTTTGTATTATTCCTAGGATCACAGTTGGGCAGTTTGTGACAAATTAGCTCTTGGAAGAATAGGAGTAACAGTGCTGAAAGATGCTTGCAAAATGGGTGAAGGGAAATCTTTATGCTGTTAATGACCTTCTTGTTTGGGTTTCGGCTAAAGGCCCAGAAGAAGCTCTCAGTCTAGGTTTCATGAGGCCAAGGTCAGATCTGCTAATTCAGTCAGCTTTTGCCTTCATGTAAAGGAGTGTTCTTCAGATTGACTATTGTGTGTTGGCCATCACCTGTGCATGAAAGACGCCATCAATATCCCTCTTTCTGTAGATTTCGCAGTAGGTAATTTCTTGAAAAGCAAGAAGCTGCTGGTTTTCAATCAAAGAAAGTGCAATAGCAGATCAACTTCTCATTTTCTTTATAAATGAAATATCAGATAGCAAAAAATCTTGGGTTAGAAGCGTATTTCATAGTCAGAAATAGCATGAAGTCTGTCTCAAAAAATGAGTCTGCCAGTTAAAACTTGTGCAATGGAACTGTGGGTTTCATCAGTAGCATGCTGAAAATGCAGTGTATGAAATTGTACCTTGTTACAAAAGGTGAGAGATTTGTAGCTGAAATACCAGGGTTGCACTGTGGTAGTATTCACTTACCTTCAGGTATTAAATAGCTTGACGTGGTGTTGTTTTGTTTTCCTTAAGTAAAATGTTTAAAAAGGTGATATATCCGCTCTAGTTGTTTGCTTGAAAGCTCCTATCTCCAAGCCAGAGATGTGACAGACAAATCCATTAACCCGCTATCCTTGCTTAAGGGCATCTAAAGGAGTTCAATTTCAGAAGCTGAGATTTGCATTATTCATGATCATGATCTAAATGCTCTAGTTCTGTTTACAGTGTCTGTTAATTGCTCCTGTATTTCTTTATGATTAGTAACTTTTAGCTGTCTTAATCAATAAGATGAAGTGCTACGCTGAGCAGTTAATTACGATGGCCCTGTCAGCTCAAAATAAAGCAAGCTAAATGTGCTCGTGGCTCGTTTGAGTAATTGGATTAAGCTAGAAGTCTTGTTTCTTCTGAAGGGAATGAGGTTTTAAGTAGACAGTCATAGGCTGTCCTCTTAGTTAAATTTATAGCACTCCCAGTAAACCGCCACGTTGTTTTTTTTTCCAACTTTAGTTGGAGAAGGTGAAGGAAAACAAAACAGACAAACCAGAAACTTGTCCATAAATCTATAACTTTTTTTTTTTTGGCCAGGTCACACAGTCCGCTATTGCATGTCTGCTGCTCATACTTTATTTTTCTAAAGGAGGTACCTGTTGGGTTAGTTGATGGAGAAAATTGAAAGTGTTTGTGAGTAGAGACCACATATCATACAGTGAACGACTTGCTTCTATTTCATTTGAAGTTTTGGGGTTGAGCTACACTGCATCTGTAAAGAAAAAATTCTTCCCTTGGAGGATTTTGTGCAAGTGATGCATCACTTTTGAGGTGCTCTGGAGTTGCTTAAATAGCAATGTAGTAGTTCTACTTATCAAGGCAAGCTGGATAACTCGTCTGTTTTTGGAAAATTCTCTAATTACTCAGTGGAAGGAAAGGGATGGTTGACTGTTAAATCAAGTAAAAGTGATTTCCTTAGTAGAAGAAAAGCTGAGGTAGAGAAGGGAAATCATTGCCAATAGAGCAGTTCCTGTTTCAGTTTTTAAGTTAAATCACAGTAACGTGTTAGCATCTTAAGGAAGGCAGGAAACTAAATGTTCTCTCCTTTTCAAAAACCAAAAGCTGAAATGCTTGTTTTAATTGTGGCATTTTAACTTGCAGTGATAATCTAATACATGAGGGTAGTTAGATGTTGACTCAGTGTTTCTGGATGCAGTATGTTTCATCATTCTAAGCATATAAAATTAATGAATCTTTTTTTTTTTTTTTGTTTGTTTAAATGAAGAGTGAAGGAATTAAAGATACTGGATTTGTAATACCTCTTGTAAAGGAGTCTTTCAGTTTCTTCAGTTTTTCATGAATTCTTAATGATTTTAATTTTTCCCTTGAGAAATCTTCTAGCTAAAAAATTAAAAGTAAAAAATAGGCATTTAAACATAAGAGCATACTCTACCATATCTTGAATGTGGCAGGCTCACTTCTGGGAAGTGAATGGCCGTGAATCCCTGTTGGCTTCTCTCATAACAAATGTAACCTGAAAAGGGGACGTGTGTGTGTGTGTGTGTGTGTTGAGTTTCTCAGATGCTAACATTGAACCACGTACTTCCAGCAATATATATTACCAGGTAGACAACTCCTAAGGGCAGAACAGGTGGAAAGAAGATCACCTGACATGCATTATTGATGAGGTCCCTCCGAAAGGTGTCAGCTAATCTGCCAGCCTTTGCCATACAGGAGGAAGGGCCATCCCCTTTCTTCCATCCTTCCTTCCCTCCTACAAGCTGCAGGCTGTCTCTGGGTGCCTGTGATCCTCCTGGGCGTAATCTGAAAACCTGGGAGAGAGCTGGCCCAGAAGAGAAGGAGGGAGCTGGGAGAAGACCAGGGCTTCTTTCTGTGGGATTGTAAGATGCTTACGGTAGAGTCCACAGATTGTCCATGGAGATGCTGGGAGGCCCTTCACGCACCTGGTTGCAGCAGGTCCGCAGGGTTAGCTTGGGCCTGGTACCTCAGCCTCATAGCACCAAACGGTGAGAACTGAATCACAGAATCATAGAATCACAAGGTTGGAAAAGACCTACAAGATCATCTAGTCCAACCGTCCTCCCATTACCATTGCTACCACAAGCTACTAAACCATATCTCGTAGCTCCTCATCCAGATGCCTCTTGAACACTGCCAGGGACGGCGACTCCACCACCTCCCTGGGCAGGCCATTCCAGTGCCTGACCACTTTCTGAGAGAAAAGGTTGTCCTTATGTCTAACCTAAACCTCCTCTGGTACAACTTGCGGCCATTTCCTTGGGTCCTGTTTGTTGCCCGGGAGAAGAGGTCAAACCTCTCCTCATCACAACCTCCCTTCAGGAAATTGTAACCTCCTTTCAGGAAGTTGTAACTGAACAAAGTAGAAGTGTTGGCAATGCAGCCTTACCTGTCCCCTTCTTAAGCAGAGGCACACTGTGTAATAGGCTCCCCAGGGAGGTGGTTGAGTCACCATCCCTGAGTGTGTTTAAAAACCATTTGGATGTGGTGCTCAGGGACATGATTTAGTGGAGGGTTGTTAGAGTTAGGGTAGTATGGTTATGTTGTGGTTGGACTTGATGATCTTTACAGTCTTTTCCAACCTGAGCAAATCTATGATTCTATGATTTTCTAGTAGTTCGGTTTGGTTTAATTTCCCAAAGGATTTGCAGCTTTTAGAGTTGAGCCTAGTGCTGGTAGAAAGGGAAGGCACAAAGGCAGTAAGCCAGGGGATGCTCTGGGTGTTACAGTGAAGGTCTGTTTGGCCTAACTGTGTGAGGAGTGACTTCCCTTAGTTTTATTTCAAATGTCAAATAAGCAATTAACAGTGCTAACATGGCTTCTCTAGTCCTGTTGGCAGCTGTCTTTTTTTTTAGCAACATTCACATCTCGCACAAGATTTTGCAAACAGTTTTCCACTTCTGTTTGGACAGGAAGAAAGATGGTGTCTCATTTATTTCATAGTGGTAGATCAGGAGGAGGAGGGTTAGCTCGATAGCTGGAATTATACCGATATTCAGGGTTTTCTCTTTAATGAATGAGAATGATGGGAACATCCTTTCATGGTGTATATTTGTGTGTAATGATAGTAATAAGCAGCAGTTTCACTGGACTGTGAGATAGAAGGATTCTAAGGTTGTTTATATGGTATGAAAAGCTCCACAGAAATGACAAAGAAATGGTAAAAATGCATCTGTGCTGCATGAGACGTTGCTGTGCCACAGGAGTGGCAGTGAGGAGTTCACCTCCTGGGACTGGCTGATGCCTGCCGATTTTTTCAGCCTCTTCTAATCCAGTTCACAGCCAGTGCAGCATGGCCTGTCCCCGTTCCTGGCTGGGAGCAGGTTCCTTGGCTGGTGTTGGACACGTGCTTGCTGTTGTAGCCTTCCCAGGAGTTTTCACTCAGCTTCACTGTTGTGGTAGGCCTGCTGATCCTTTCATTTCAGCTGCTGATTTATCTACTTTTAAAAGGCTTTGTTACCCAGGCAGCATCTTGAGATTGATTTGAGCAGTGGTAGAGATTAAGATGAATTAGAGGGCAGGTAGGGTGCACCTTGGGGATAAAGAGAGGCCTGTGGCTTTTTGAAAACAGGACATTTGAAATTGATTCCTGTTTTCACTGACCCATAACATGAATTTTGGGGTGATTTTTATCACTGAGCAAAATGGCTAGGTACGAGTAACAGTGGAACAGAATCTTTAAAATGTTTAATTGCATACAAGTGCTTTTTACCTTTCCAAGTTTTGGGAAGGAATAACGTAGATCGGGTTCCACAGATGTTACTTCCTTTTTCTTCTATTCCTTGTGCAGTATTTAAGCCAATGCAGAGGTTTGTGAGTGAGAAGGATTGCATTCAGTTCAGAAATTGTTGGGGCTCGGAGCCCCGTGTAAGGAGGGAGTCTGCCAGGTGATGCTGGGTTGGGCTGGGCACTGTCATGGCAAGGAATAGCGCTGGCTTGGAGTATCTTAACACTGTGTATTTTTATAGTTAGTTTGGTAGATGATATTCTGTGATATTTTATTGAGCTAGACCCTTGCCATTCCTGTTTGATACCACCTCATCCAGTGCATTTTAAGGCTCAGTCAGAACAAAGCTTAAGTGAAAGCTGCTACTTCTAACTCACTAAGTTGATAAGGCATGATGCGATGTGATGCGTCCTGGGTGTTCAACATGTAAATGAGCTAGAGATGGTCTTGAAAAAGGTTGTGTTTTGTTCTTTTGGTATTTGTTGGCAACTTCCCCACACCTCCCAGCACCGGTATATCAAGTATGTTTTGAACATTAAACTTCTGTAATCAGCTCTGAACGTTGTTCTTTGTTTAGCCCAAGATGATGAGGTAATAAAGGGTCCTGAAAAAGTTTATTTACAGCTTTAGACTTTGTGTTACATTATTGCATGCCTGAATTTCGGTGGAGATGTTATTTAAACTTCTCAAATTTGCTCTATTTAGTTTCTGTCTTTGTGGCCATGGATGGGTGAGCTTAGGCTTTGATTCAGGCTTGCTTATGCTGTTACAGCTTTAGAAGGACTGAAATGTCAGAAGTGAGAGTAAAACTTATTTTTTCTTCTCCTTTCAGGTGCCTGCTGATGGAAATGCTGGATTGTTGGCAGAGCCTCAAATTGCCATGTTCTGTGGCAAACTCAATATGCACATGAATGTTCAGAATGGCAAATGGGAATCTGACCCCTCTGGGACCAAGACTTGTATCGGCACTAAAGAAGGAATTCTGCAGTATTGCCAGGAAGTAAGTCTCTTGTTTGGGAGGTAGCTGTGGTGTGTCTCTGTTTAAGAACCTACATGCAGGTGCTTACAGGAGAACTGAATCTCCATAGGGATCTTCCCTTTCTATTTTTCTCTTCTGCTCTATTGCCTTTTTGTCCTTCTGAAAGATGTTCTCCCCAGAGGCTATTAAAACAGCTTGAGAAACTGGCTGCAAGAGGATTATTGAGACTTGCTGGATAATTTTGTCCCTGTCTTATGCCTATGGGGAGGCTAACTTAGTAACTCAGAAGTTCATTGTAGGTTTATAAAGCATTTAAATCAGTTTATTTAAAACACTTTTTTTCTTTCTGGGCTGATCTTGGAAGTCAGCTTCAACTGTGTCCACTGTCATTGTACCATCACAATGAAATATTCTGGGTCACTCCAGAATTATTGGTCTCTGCACCACACCGAACCATTCAGAGTTTCTTAATAGAAAGAGCTTGCCCTACAGATGAAGTCACAATGAACAGTTTCATATTCGAGAGCAGTAACTTATTACCCTCTCACTCATGTCCTAAGAACAGATTGTATATCTAATTTTGTTTTGTTTCCGTGCTGTGATAGCGTGATAACCTTGTACCAGTGTGTGACAGTTTGAAAAGAAAATGTGGATTTCATGCCATGAAACAAAAGGGCACGCCTTGAGTTGCTTTAGTCCTTATGTCTTTTTATGCCATCTCTGCTGTTTTTTTTTAAAGCAGAGGTTATTGCTTATTGCTACAGTGGTAGCTGTCTTGCTTTCTAAATGTCAAACCAATTCTTGTGAAAATGCCTCTTTAAAAAGCAAGATAATTCACACTTCAGATCTCTTCTCTCTTAGCGTCTTCGTCCCTGTTCTTTCCCCAATTGATTGATTGTTCCTTCTGTTTCTTGTGATGTTTTGTTCAGTTGTTTGAGGTTGGGATTTGTGGTCTTGAATAAAAAATTTAAGAAAGAACTTCTGGTGGATATTAAAATGGACACTTCACCAATAGCTTTCTCTTAATAAAAAGTATTGCTTTTTGAAATTAATAGTATTTTTGCCTACTACTAACAAAAATACCAAACATGACATACTGGCAGGGTTTAAAAGGCTGCTTTTTGTTTTTCATTGTCTGCTTTGAGTTATCTCAATGAAGTTGTTTTATGCATAGTGAGAATACTGAGGGTGGGGAGAGGAATAAGGAGATGATGAGTGAATAAAAGCCCATGAGGTAGAAAGTCGTTCTGAAGTTACAGAAAGAAATGCATTAATGTACAGGAAATGAGAACAGCAACCGTAGTCAGTTCTAAGGCAGGAATGGTTGAGAATTGACAATGCAGTTACAGATACAAAAGGATTCCAGAACAAGGACTGGGAACTGTAAAACTCAGCTGAGTGAGTGGATGTAGAAATTTTGCATCATTGAGAAAAATGCTCTCATTTAATAAATAAAAATGCTCTCACTTAATAAATAAAAATGAAAAGGAAAGCAAAAGCAGTTGGAAGGCAGTAGCTGTATACTGACAGATGACAAAGGGATCAATAAGTGAAATCATTACTTGCACATAAAAAAAATTGTTCACTGTGGCAGCAGCCAAAAGCTGGCACAGGCACTCAGTCAGGGTGTGGAGTCTCTGACCTCAGAGACTGGGAGAGCTGAACCCGCCAAGGGCTCGAGCAGCTTGGGCTGTGACGTGAGCCCTGCTCAGAGTAGGGGGAGGTCTAGGTAATCTTTATAGGTCCCTTTCATCCTTTTTTTTTTTTTTTTTTTTTTTTTTTTTTT